>JANRGW010012177.1:0-46341 GCA_024733675.1 Psilopsiagon aymara | reverse complement strand
AAGGGGGGGGGGGGTTGGGGAAAAAGCCCAAGGAGGATATACGAGGCTTGGGTAGTCCGCATACCAATGAACACATGTAAGAGGCAGTGCTTTTGTGCCAAAAAAAATCCCCAAAACTCTATTCAACCACTAATAGAAAACGGTTCAATCCAAGGGCATATGTCAGCTACCCAGTGAAAGAAAGAAGGCAGGGAATAGTATACTAGTGAACTGAGTGCTCTTATAAACTCCATGAAGAACAGGTAAAGATAAAAGTGCAGGATCAAAGCTTCAGAGCCTTGCTGACAGCTGACATATGAACATCAGATGTTTCCAAATGCCCTTTGAATAGATTTCAGCATTAGAAACTCATGCTTATTGCACATACCCTAAAGTTGCCTTTTTTTTTTTTTTTTTTTTTTTTCTGAAGACAAACCTTTCAAGCTCAAATCCATACCTTATTTGCTGCATCAAGTAACTTCTGAACAGTTCCTTGCTGCCATCTTTATGCAGTTTGTCTGACCTCTCTCTCTTCTCTTAGTGGCTCAACCAGGAGTGTATGCTAGCTACCTACTTATTTAATTGTCCCTCTGTGGCTCATGCTTCTTGCTTAGTCACTTTGAGATATCAGAAGTGCTATCCATTCTCTCCACAGTGCTCTGATATCTCCCAGGAAACTCTGTATCCACTTTGTTGCTGAGCGGTCCCTAACTGCAAGCACTGTAATTGTTTTTATGTTCCAGGGCTCCTTTGCAGGTTTCCCAGAAAGAAGATATGCTGTACTATATTTGGATGTAAAAAGGCATTAAAAAGCATGCTATTTTTTTAGAATACTATTGGCTTTGGTAATACCAGCAAAATTAAAGATCATTGAAACTGTCTGATTTTTGGTGTAAGAAGTAAGTAAAAGCCTTCTGCTATTTAAGCTAAAATTTCCTGCTTAGAAATACTGTTTTGTTCATAACATGCTACCTTGTTGCATATTTTTTAGCATGAAGAACCTGGGTTTTGTGATACAATAATAAGCTCTCAATTTATTCCATCAGAATACAAAAAATCTGTGGAAGCCTCAAAAAAATTAAAGCATAAGGATTTTGTTTGATTAAAACATAATTAGGAGGATACAGATGAGTAAGCTGCTTGTTTCAAAATGATTTAAGCAGGTCATTGCTGAAATGGCCATCTTTCTGATCCTTTAGCACAGTATGCTGTTGAAGGACCTTCCTGGCTCAAGTAACATGTGGGATCTCTGCAGACACAGTACTGCAGAAGTGCCAGAGGTAAAGGTAAAATATTTTTTCCTCCTTTCAGTAGATGTGAAGCACAGGTGATTTTTGTTTCACACCATAACTATCTCTGTGTGGAAATATTGCCACTGCATTCTGTTAGGTTTTATGTCATGGTGATTACTGTCTGTCCTGAAAAAACTCAATGTCTTGATATAAAAAGTACAAAGCCCCAAGGAGTTTGTCTACACCAGACTTTATTTTTTAAATTTCAAGTTAATTGTCAAGTAATGTCAGGTACTCAACATGTTCATAAAAGCTATTGTGACGCTCGGTATAGGTTTGCCCAGGGCTATGCATTTTTAATGATATTCTAGTTCTCTGTAGTAGTAGTCCAAAATCAGCCATTTGCAGTAGCAAAAGGCCTCCTTGCCAAGGGAGCACTTTGGACTGGACAAATAATATATACTGTTGTAGTATTCTGGTCCTCAGTGCTGCCTTAACACCCCATAACTCGCTTCCTTATCTTTTGCTATTAAGGATTAGACCTTTGCTGTCATGAGCCATTGGACTACCTCTGCTTCATGACTGGTTTGTGTTAAGTGGCAACAAATTTGCAAGTTACTTTTCTGCAGCAGGCTTGCAATCTGCCCCTGATATTACAAAGGTGGAGAAAAAAACCCCTACGTTCAACTTTGGCTAATGATGCTTCTCTCAGGAAGATGCCATGTTGACATCTACAAATGCTGGCAGCTGAGCATTACCTATAACATGAACTCCTCTTTGCTGAGTACAGGGGCCTCAAAATGCACCCAGTTTCTGGTTTCTGGCATTACAATGGCCAGTCTTCAGATTTCTCCAGGTGGTGACAATTTATTTTCTCCTTCTTGCTGCCCAAAGGGCTTTTTTACAGGATGCTTATTCCACTGTGTGATAGAGAAAATTTGCTTATCATTTGCATCTGGGCCAAATAATAGTAGAGAAAGGAATCCTCTTATAACCAGCAGACTACAATAGTACTGTCCAGATTTTTCTTCAGAGTTGCCTCAGGAAATTAGATGAAGCAGGTTTATGGACAGCTATAACAACTGACTGAGTGTGAGAGTTTATGACTATGTACTTCCTCTGCTGCTGGCCATGCTCTTCCTTTAGCTGTGGAACCTACTCTTTTTGCTTTCGGTTAGTTAACTGCTGGATTAATGGGTTATATAAATCCATGGGGAATCTCATGTGGATTAGAACAGATAGAAGTGAAGCAGCGAGAATGTGCACCTGGGAGAGTTTGCTGCCCGCTTTGGCAGTCGTGCTGTAAATCTGGCCCACGGAAGCACACACATTTCCCAAAAGGAAGTGAACAAATTTCCTTCAGGATTCTTTCAGAAACAAGAGGTAGGGCTACTGGGTGTAGCTTATGTCACTCCTGTATCCTGTGTACTCCCTATGTTTATTCATTCTTTTGGTTTACTTGTATTTTTGTTCTGCTAGAAGTGATAGTTTACATTTTAAATATTTCTCCAAGTATTCCACTGGGGTGGATGCAGCCTTAAACAGTGTGAAATCAGAATCCTGGAGTGTGATAAGCAGAACTGTAGAAAGATTAGGGACCTGCATTTGTGAAGGTTTAAACTTAAGGAGTGAAAACTCCAGTTTAAGGAATGTTAAGGAAAAAAGGAAAATCCCCAAGTTTAAGGGATGAAACAGTGCTACTTCTCTGAATGCTTGTTTCTTACAATGCAGCCTTCTTGCTTTCAAGGCACTGCCCATTTCCTAAATGAAGCATTACTTGAAACTTTTAAAGGCAAGAAGTAGTTTAAATTTGATTAAATTGTTTTGTGTGGTGGGTTTTTTTTTTTTTTTTTTTTTTTTTTGGTTGGTTTTTTGGTTGTTTTTTGTTTGTTTGTTTAGTTTTGTTTTCTCCTAGCACAGCAAATCTGGGAAGTGTGCATTTCTTGGAACTCCTCTTGCATTTGCTACCAGTGACTAGTAACCATAGCTCTGCCACCTGAAGGGCTGTTTGTCCAAATAGTGCGTGCAGCGCATTCTGGAGTACTAATTCACTGAGACAAAGGGTGACTGGCTGCAGAATAGCCAAAACCTTCCCAAGTTTTCATGCTCATTATTATGTGAACGCAATCAAGACCGCAGGCTAGCATAGAATATTGACAGCATGAAACCTTGAGGAGCATGCCTGCATTTTGGCAAATTAGATTTACTGTTTCATCCTATCTAATAGACCGTTTAGAGGTCTGCCCCTGAGACGCATCTCTTTAGCTGAGCATCTACTGTGTCCTTGCAATGTTGGTTTTTTTTTTTTTTCAGGCTGAGCAACCACAGCTTTATGAATATGTTTCTCTGTACTTTAATTTTTTTGTTGGGGAAAAAAAAGGCTTCTGGATGGACAGTACTGTAATTACTACAGTTGCTTAGGAAAGGCTAAAAAGGAACTGCATTAAAATGTATACCTGGAAAAATCCATTAATTCTTTTATTTTCATATATACACACCCATGTAAACACACAATTTTATTTTTATACATACACATACATACACTTACATTTATACACACACGCATATAAAAATGTACTCTCTAGCTGGCCAGTGTGTGTACAGCGATGCTAAATAGATCTGCCATCATCCCTGACAGGCTGCTGGAAATGGAGTTGATTGGATATGACTCAGATCCTCAGTCTCATTGTCCAATTCATCAGTGAATGCACTGCAGGCTCATTGATTATATGTAAGACCAGCAGGAATGCTTGACTTGCTTCATGGGATTGCCTGTACTGGGCTGTTACAGACACCCTTTTCTCTGTTGTGTGCATGTAAATAAGTTCAGGTCACTTAAAACTGACAACTTAGACACAATTTTTATGAATAAAAAAAGAGAAACAAATGAAGGGAGAGTTCTTTCCATGAAGAAGTTGGCTTCAGTCACAATAAAGACCACAGTCTGTAAATAATAAGCTAGGTTTTTGGTGTTAGCTAAAAAATTTCTGACTAGTAGGTGTTCCAGTAAGTTGTTGGGGATATTTTGTTTTTGTTTTGGTGGGGGTTTTTTTGTGTGGTTTTTTTTTTCTTTTTTTGTTGTTGTTTTTTCCTCATTTTATTTTTGGCTTTGTTTCTTTTGGGTTTTTTGGGGGTGAAAGTGAGAATATTTTCATGTGGGGTTTCATTCAGACTAAAATTCAAAATTGGTAAATGATTGTAAATGGAGATGGTTTTCCATGAGCAAGTATGTCAGTATACCACATGAACAGTTCTAAAAGTATTTTTCTTCTAATAATTATGTACATGGAATGGGAATAAGTAAACCTCAGTTTCCCCATAGTGAACTGAAATGTTAGCATATTATGCCTGTAGGTGTGCCTATTCTCAAGAAAACAAAACCACTTTTAACTAGACACAGTAGATGTCATTGCATCTTTCATTTCTGTGTCCTTGCATTCCTATAGAAGTTTTAAAGGGAGGAATGGGCTTAGTCATGTCCCTTACCCAGGGAAGAATGACAACAGCCCTTTGCTAGCCACTGTTAGTCCCACATTCCCTATTAATTACTTCATTATGTCATAGCCCCACTGGTGCAATATATAGAAAAGAAACCCAACTTACTGCTTTACAGTGTGATCTTGCTACTTTCAGATGGGGACGCCTAGGAAAATGGTGCAATTGTTAATACAGTCAAGTCACATTTGTGTAAAAAAAACAAAGCACCTGTTAGGTTTTGTTCTTGCTTTTGTTTTCTTTCTCTGGTTCTCTCTCTCTTTCTTTCTCTTGCTTTCTTTCTTTCATCTTTTTCCTCTTTCTCTCATTTTTTCTCTCTTCCTGTCTCTCTTCCTCTCCCCCTTTTTCTATTCTATAGTTAGGCTGTATTCTAGCAAGTTTTCTCAAGTCTTACGGTCTTCAGGAGGCATTCTGTGAAATCTCTGTCAGCTGGGAGAGGAGATGATGTAATGAAACATTATAAACTAACCCCCTTATCATCTGCATCCCAGTTTGGGCTAAAGGTGCAGGAATGTGAAGAAACACCATCTTTTTCACATGCATAAATATAAACTATGTCATAACATTTGCTTGCTAAGTGTTGAAAAATTTGCAGAATGCTCCTGCAGTCATATAATGTGACAGACAACTTTTGATATTGGGATTTATGGAGTAGTGTTCTTTAACTGAAGTACTTCATCTACCCATGCTGCTTAGGAACCCGAAGCCTTATTGAGAGGGAGGAGGAAGCCAGTGATGTTATAAGGGCAGTCTGAATTTACAAAGCAGGTTACAAGCTTCTTGTAACGCAGGGTGCTGTTGTCCTTTGCACTCATCTCATTAGTTTCTTTACCTGCCCTGTTTCTGCTCTTTCCCCAACCAACTCTCTGTACCTTATGTTTTTTGAGCATTGATTTGAGTGCTGCTTATGCAGAGCAGACAAACAATGCAATCAGCCCACAGTGTTCACAGAACAGTCTGTGCATGCCTAATTCTCATGCTGCCAGGAGTCAGGGTCTAAAACAGTGAACTGCCTCTCCACTTCTGTTTGTTTTTAACTGACAACTCATTACTCCTGCGATACCAAGTATTTTGCCTGTTTCTGCTTCTGAGGAGTGTTTGATTTTTCCTGACTTTTGAAAGGAATGTTCATGATGACTGATAGAGGCTCTGCATGTTGTCTTGTTAACTTGGTAGCTCAGGTACCATATTTAGGTGAAGGATCTTCTAGTTATTGACCCCATGTTTCTAAATCAAAAACTAATTTTGGATCAGTTGAATTGCATTCTGAATTTCACTGGCCTGAAAACCTGAAAGTTCTCATTAAAAAAACCACCTCTTGTCCATGTAGTTCTTTATTCTAGCCAGTGGGGGAAAAAGGGAAGTCAAGCATTTTCTATCCCAAATATTGAATGGACTAGACAACATCAGCTTTTAGAGGAAAAAAATCAGATCCTTGTTCATGATGATGAATGTTCTGGCATATTCTAAACTTTTTTCCCCTCTAGATTTGTACTTAGGTGATCCTTTCAGAAAGGTCACATGACTTGGTGAAACTGTGATTTTGTAAATTCTGCAAGTTGAATTTGCATGTTGTGTATCCACGAATTTCCTGTCCTCTGTTAATGTATAGTATTTTGTACTGTTGTTGAAGTACAAAGTACTGCAACGAGATTTAGCACCTGCAATGATAGTTAAGCTTCTTAATTATCAGGTTTTTCCATTTTTATTCATTTTGGTTTTAGGCTGTTTACCTGCATTTTGTGGATTACTTTTTTTGGTGCTTAAATCTGATTAAATATCTAGACTCTGAAAAGTCTGAAAGTTGAAGAATTTAAATGCTATAAATAGGCAATTCTGCACAGTCTTCATATCCCAGAATTTAAAATGTTAGAAATGTCAATTTCTCTTGCCTTGATGGGAAACGTAGATGAGCCTTTTAGAAGCTTTGACAAACTTCAAAGCAACTTCTGAACATTCATGCGTTTAGCTGAGCTGAACCGTAATTTCAGACACTTTGAGATTCCCTCGTTAAATGAATGACATTAAAGCCAGATCCCCATAGAGATGAGAAGCTGCATTATTGAGTGCATTGAACTATTTGGCCTGGGCAATGGGGAAGCCTCTGGAGTAGCCCAGAGCAGAATCTTCAGGAAGCAAGCTGTTGTCATGGCTTCAGATTCCTTCCTAATGTTCAGCTCACAATAGCATAAGGATTAAGTGTTTTGAGGATGGACTTGAAACTGAGCTTGTGGTGAGATGGAGAAAGGGGTTCAGAACAATCTGTGCTGGCTGCTTTCCAGCAGGGGATATACATAATGGCAAATGATGTCATGTAGTGGAAAATGCAGAAAAATTCTTTAAACAGAGGAAAAATAGGGAAACTGATGAAAACAGAAAGAGATGGATATGTGAAAATATACTATATGTGTGTGTATATGTACATGGATGCATATTTGTATCTCTGGTTTTCTGGTTTCCTGGAAAGTGACAAGAGGTAGTAATATACACAGTCAGTGATTGTGGCAGCAGTATGGAACAGGCAGAAATGGATGAAATGTGTTCAGCCTCTGCTTCCTTCAAGCTTTTCGTTAGAATATTGTAGATTACTGCAACAAAAATGTGACTCGGTTAAAAAACTGACATTAAACAAAGCCAGATGTACTTAAGTAGCAAAATATCTAGAAGAAATGACTTAACATATAAGCTATGTGTGGATTAGTGTAACTCCCTGATCCTCCCTCTACCCAATATCTCTCTCCTCCCCTCAAAGAAACCCCAAATCAAAACAAAGCGGAGAAGGAAAACTAAAAAAGTTTCCCAAACCATAAAACTGAGGAATCTAAGACTTGCAGCCAAGCCAATCACCGTAAGGCAATTTGCTAATGGTTTTGACAGAAATGATCCTGTTCTGCTTGTCTTCCTGCCATGCTAGCATTTATCCATATGTGAAATGTTTTATTTCCTCTAACAATATTTGAATATGTTTTCTTCTTTTCTCTGAAATACGAGGAATGATCTTAATTTGAGTGTTGTAGCAGAGAAAAAAAGGTTACCTAAAAACAATGAACTGTTTATAGCTGATTTGGAGAAACTTATTGTTATCTCTAGTTTTAAGAGCAGAGCTTTGAAGCAATCTGGATCATTTCCAAGCTCTCAGAACATATTTCACATATCAGATCATATGTTTTTACTGTGAAACTATATGAAACTTGGTCATAAAAATTTAATCAGAACAGTAAATATGAAAATGTCACTGATACTAACAGTGATAAGAGAAACCCCACTATACTAACATTCTGGATCTTTCTGCTGTAGAAAAGAAGAGAAATAGCAAAATTTACTGTAATTTTTGCTGTCAGAAGTGTTTATGCACAGGTGTGTCACAATTCTTGTTGCAAGGAATTGTTCAAATTACATTTGGGCAGTGGAGAATGTGACCTCCATTGTAACTCATTAGGCCTGCAGAGAACTTCACGTACATTTAATATCCGGAGCTTAACGTGATGGCTCCCAGATGCTCAGAAGAGAAAGTCCCTCAGATGATGATAGCAAGAAAGAATGGAACACAAAAAATGGGTTTAGTTTAGGATTTATTTTATTTTATTAGGACTTAAAACCTGTATTTTATTTCAGTTAATTTAATTACATGGCAGGAAAGACAGTTTATTCTATGTACCTGTATAGCCCAAGAGCCTCCAACAAGTATACTGAACTGTTATTCAGAGGGAAAAAGGTTGAAATTCAAACCTATTTGTGCAAATCTAATTGGTTGTAGTCTTCTGCTGACAGAATTAAATGTTTCTTTAGTACATTTCAGTACTAAAGTACATATTCCGGTAAGTTCAATTATAAATCTTACTTCTGATGCTTAACTGGCTCTCTTCAGGTTAATCAGAAGGGGGAAAATATACTAATTGGGCTTTTCTTCTGGGGATATTTTTTTCTGTGGATTTTTTCCTCTCCTCTCTTATCAGAGCCTAGTGCTTGCTTTCACCCTCTGCATATTCCTGTGATGTTCATACACCTTCCACTGAAAGGTACCAGCTGTGTGCAAAGTAGAAATTAATATGGGGAAACTGCTTTAATACTGAATCAGAGAGGAGAAGAGGACTACACTGAGACAGCAAATCACTGAAATATGTACAGTTGTGCTGTTCAGTTAGTCTCTACTGAGTCATTTCTTCCATGTCCCTCACTCAGACTCCATTTTTGTCCATTCTACTTGCTTTTCATGTATTTGTTTAGCTGAAAAAAGGAAAACTTGATTAAGGAGAGCTGCTGGTGCTAGACTCCTGTTGGCAAAAGTAAATAAATAAGTAAGGGAGAGCTGTGTTCCTTCTGAATAGTCTTGAGGACTCTGGCGTTAGCAACTGGGTTGTTGCTGGTATAACTCTCATCCATAAATTCATTTAAAAGTACTAATTAAGAAGATAAAATTATGACATGGCTGTGTGTGCAGCAAGGCAAAGGGAAGGAGACTGCCAATATCAGAATGCTTTATTTAAATGAAACAACCAGAGAAGAAGTAGTGACCAATTTAAATGTTGTGATCCCTGCTGTGTCTCATTTCCTAAACCCAGGATATTCTGTTTGCTGTAACATCTGGGGTTTTTTTCTATTTCCTTGCTCAATACAGAGATCCTATAGCTGCTTTTGATTTTTGTTAGGTATTGCCAGGTATTTTTAAAATTTTTACTTTAGTTATTTTTTAGAATCAGCAATATTTATTATTTCAGTATCCACTTGCATGACTAAATCCAGACCTCTGATTTTTCTTTCTTTGTGTCTGCATGGCATTTGGCTTTCAAGTCTAATGTGAGAAAGAGGTCAGCTTCAAAGGGTTTTGTGCATTTTGTGACTTTCTAGTTCACACTAGAAAAAGAACAGTAAATGTAGTCAGAAGCTGAAGTTCAGTTTTGGTTCTTTGTTTCTTCTTCAACAAAGAAGAGGCAAAAACTTCTGTTAATTTCTTTCAGCACTAGAGTGTGAAGTGCTTTCATTCTTATAACTTCTGTTTTTTACCTTGAACATGCTACTACTGAGCTACATTGCAAGTGAAGTTTGTCATGTAGATCCCTCAGAAGGATCCTTAAACATCTCAGAAAGGAAAAAACAATTTTGGAGCAGGTTACCCTCCACATGACTCTGTAGATCTCTACTTTTCCTCTTTTTTGTCATTTGCTAATTTCTGTTCACAGGTCTTGTCCCTGTTTGGCAGCAGAATCCCCTTTTCTCTTCCAGTGTTTGAGCATTCACACTCACTGCTTTACAAGGAATGGTATAAAAGAGTAACTGTGAAAAATGGTAGCAGTGCCAGAAAGATATCAGTCCAATATCTTGCATGTTAGCCTGATGCTGTCTTCATATTTTCAGTTTCATGTATTCTCTGAATGTGGATTATCTGAGTAGTTAACAGAAGTCTTGCCTTGTAGGAGTTAGCTTTTGAAGTGAGCTGTCTTAAACAAAAACCAATGCACAAGACAAACCACTTCTGATTCCTTTCTCCATTTTAAGCTAATGCTCTGTGCCCTATTTTTATTATTTTTTCATGGTCTGTGAACCACTGTGGTGCAAACTGAAGCTTTCCAGTAATGGCAATGCAAAGCCTGACTCAGGTCTAAATGTCTGAGATAATTTAGGATTACAGATTCCCATCCTATTTAATATAAAATTGTACTTGCTCAAGGGACCATCAGATGTCTATGCCAAAAGAAGAGGAGAGAGAGGTGCCACCGACTTTCACCTCTCTCCCACTTTTTCTGTGTCATCCATGTTACTACTGTTAGCAGTAAACTACAAGTGAAGTGCTTTGCTCTTCTGAGCTGTTTACAAATATGCAGGAAACTGTACCGAACAATTCTGGGCTCGGAAGACACTTCATCCAGGGCTCAGGTAGGTGGGGCAAAACGTGTCGTTGAGAGAAGGAGCGATATAAATAAAAACAAATGAAGCACAATCAGTAGCACTTCTTGCCTCAAGTGCTACAGTATGCATGGTAAGATATGGTAGTCATAAAATAGGAAAAAAGCTTCTCAAAGGTGGATAGTTTACCTTTTTTATGTTGAGAATGGTGCAAAAGACTGACCTAACAAAAACCACTTCTTTGACACCACTTTTCAGAATGGGTCTCAAAGACTTAAATTGCCTGGAGCTGTGGTTTATTTGTAGTCCTATTTGTTCTTCAGTACATGTGACGAGTTTTCTTATTGTGACTGTCATCTATAAGGAGTGGATTTTCCAATGAGTGGCAGCTGTAACTTGATCTAGCTATCTGGCAGTATAAAGCATGAAAAAGTGAATCTTTCAATGCAGTGTAAAACAAACAACAAATGTTCCATTGATTAGGACCCTTAGAAAATGACCTGGGTGGACATGGATGAGCCAAGCTATTACAAATTTGTTAGAGGTCAGACTTCAAAACCAATATGTTAAAATTCTTAGTGTCAAACCAGGTAATCTGGTTTAGTTTAGAACAAGTTCATTAACAGGAAGAGGTAAAGTTAATTGGCTTTTTACATTGGAATTTTCGTCTTCCATGTAAGTATTGGATGTGCTGGGTACTAACCAAAGCGTTTTGTATTGCTGTTCTTTTTATATCCTGAAAGGGGCCCCTCTCTCACTCTTCTCTGCTTTTTTAAAGCAAAAAAACAGTTAGTTGCTATGCTGTCACTGTATTTTGTAATCTACATGATCTTAGTGTTTTAAAATACTGAAATCCACTGGCAAAGTCTTTTCTTTATGGCAGAGGTAACATGGCTTTTCTGTCTTTTTCCATCTTTTCCATCTTTGAGTCATACTGGATTTTTGGTGTTTATATATTCTTGTAAAGGGATCTATATAAACAGTAGACTTGAGGCTTGAGAGGTTTCTTTACCAGTTTTGTGGCTTTTTTCTTTTCCTCTCCTCTCTTGAGCAGGAAGAGGAAATGCTTGCTTCTGGCCTTTGAAACTTTGTAGGCCCAGATGGCTATAACAGATGGGCTTACGGTATCTCCAGCATTCCCTCCATGGGGATTTATACTATAAGCAGGTATGAAAGGCTACATTACAAATGATGGCAAGGCCAGCAATGTGCTTTTCACTGCAAGAGTCAAAAAACAGTAACGAATGTAAGAAGTCTGAACATGAATGATTGAGAGAAAAGCTTTCCTGAAAAGTAGTGGCAGATGATGTTGGAGTGCTACAGCTCCACATGTTCGTTCAGGAGAGTCTTAATGCATCTCACAAATAATTACAACAGCCTGTAGCAGGAATCTACGTTACTTCATTCTGAATATCCTACATTAAAAAATCTCCTAACTTAAAATCTCAGGTGACTCTGGATGGAGATGCTAGTACTGCATCAGGATTGGATGGGAGTGACAGGCCATACCAGCCTCTGTTATCTGTTGCACTGATTGCACTGTCATAGGTGATGGCCTAGGAACAAGCTGTGGGGATGAAGAGAAGGCTTCCAAAGACTTGTATGAAATATTTCTGTCTTAAGCTTGAATCCAAATCCTAAGCCACACTGAAGGTTGTCATTGTGTCTTTTTATATTATGCTTTGCAAATACATTTGGAGGAAGCATTGTTCAGGTATGTGGTGGTAGTATTGCACATCTTATGCCTCTGATATCTTTTAAAGTTATATGTAGGCTTAGAAAATTACTGCTTCTTTTTCAGCATTGCAGTACCTTGCAAGTACAGCGTGACAGCAAAACCGCTAGTTATGTAGATTAGATGTGTTGAGAGACGTTGTCAGTGTGCCCGGGAGATTCCAAATTAATGCAACTAATTGTATTCTGCAACAGAAGGAAAGGTGTTTTTTTTTTTTGTGAGGCAGACCACTCTTCCGAGAAGCTCTGTAATAAATGTCTTTTTTGTTCTTATATTGTGTTAGAAAGCACAGACATAAATTCCGCTAGATCCCAAACCACAGCTTAAAGGGAAGCATGAATGCACTTGGAAGTACATGTTTTGCCATGTAATCAACAGTCAGTTTTTCAGGGAACTTTCTCTTTGCTTGTTGAATATGCAACTTAGGTCAGTTGGCCCTGAAGGAATGTAAAGGCAGATTTTTGTGTGAAACAGAATTCAGGGATGGTAGAATTTTTTTATATGGCTTTTTATTTGTTCTTTTGCTATTCATGCAGCAGCAAGCAATACTGTTTCAGATTACAGATGGAGTAAATAAATAAAGATAAAAGACTTACTTTAAACTGGTATAGGGGAGTAGTATATGCAGTACAAAAACGTAAACAGCCTTCACTTCATTTAAAATTGCTGATATTTTGCAGTTGATAGCAGCAGTACAACCAGGCCTACAGGCTTTCTCTCTGCCTTGTCATGACAACTGTGATAAGACCCTCAGGTTTGCTCTCTAGAGATTTAATTCAGAGGACAGAAGTCCTGTTTACCTCTTTTTGTATCACAGCTTCTTGCTTTATAAGGACAGAAAGAATTAAGTTAGATCTGTCCTTTCTTTTAGTCTGGATTTGAGTTCTCAGAAGGTACTGATATCTCTGCAGTTTATAATAGACTTTCTTTAATATCTCTAAACTTTTTATACTATGTGACTGATAAAGAATTCTGGAATTAAATCTTGCCTAGTGCAGGAATGCAAATGTATACTTTCAGTGACATTCAGATGTTTTGAAGTCTTCAACATTTCACTTTTTTTAAGCTTCTTATTATGTTGTGGCCTTAATCTCCTGTTGTGCTGGAAATTAGCAAGTACTGGGTCAAAGTGGATCGAATTATCATAAAAATATTTATCAAGCATATTCTGTTTTAAAGACAATAATAAACATAAACCTGTTTGCATTTGCAAAATCTCTCTTGCAAAGAGAGGTAAAGAGATGCTGAATTTAAATGTTGTGTGGATTGTCAAGGCCAGCACTACAGTCTGTGTACAGTTCTTAGGGGCAGAAAGAAATGGCAAGTATCTGAGGAGGTAGGGATGGAATGGTATGCCTGGAAAACAACCACATCTAATTTCTATTGCTCTTTGCTTCATTAGGCTCTGAAAGTTTGACTGTCTCTTTTTTTGGAGCCAGGGGGGTGTGAAAAGGTGAGGGAGGAGGAGAAAGGATTGCATTATCACATTTCTTCCTCTCCTCGTTCCTATTACTGTATTCCAGAGGTACAAACATCAGGACTTAGTTAAGTGGAAAAAAGTTATTACATTAAGATTTTTCTCTATCTGAAATCGAAAAACCTATGTTAGGAGAAATGTGAAGGAGGAGCAGCATAGGGTTGCTTGAGCACAGGGGTGGAAAGGTTTAATTTATTCCAGTGGCTGGACCTGAGTGCAGTGACAGATAATGTGTTCTTGAGGAATCTGGCTAGCAAGAAGCAGGTTGAGAACTTCCCATACTTTTCTTAAAGACAGCATCGCCTTCCAGTGGTGTAAAGCATATATAATCTAGTCTGAAAATCTAATCATGCTTTGGCAAAGACTGTAGGGTTACTATTCATCATGAGTAACAAAATCTGAGTTGCATGTAAAGTTTCAAATAAAGTTAAATCCATCCTTTTGTGGAATTACATCTCTGTGGAATAACAGGGAAGAATATTCACTTGCCTATAGATTTGCTTTTGCAGTTTTATAGCTTCTACATAGAAGCCAGGCAATTTGCTCAGTTCCAAGTTTGGTTGACGTTTTATTTCCACTGTATATGAATTTGTAACAAATACTAGCATAGGGACTTTTTGAGGGTTGTGGTGATGGTGAAGAGACAGCATGTTGAAGTTTTCTTATATAGGCACATAGGAGTAAACTGTGAAAACCTTTGCTTTCAAATAAATATTCTTACCTTTGTAAAACAAATTTTGGGGTGGGGAGGGGCTTACAGTTTTGTTTGGTTTTGTTGGGGTTTTTTCTTAGCCATGAGTGATGTGAGGCTCTAATGAATCAGTTGGAGGAGATCAAAACATGGAGATTTTCCAGAAGATATGCACAGTGTTTGAAGCAGAGGAACACTGGGAAGTACTTATCTGCAGTGCTCTGGAATATAATCTGTTTTGCACCTTGCTGCTTAGTCAGAAGTCAAGTCACTGCTTTAAGTCAGAATTCCATTGCTGTGGCGGATTACTTCTAAAGCACTAAGCCAGCTTAATTACACTATTCACATAAACTCAAATCTATCAGTTCTTCTAATCCAGAGAATCTAGAGTTTTTTTGTCTTTTCCCTTTAGGGCTTGTAATTTAGATGTGGCTATATTATAATGTCTTTTATACCTCTGTGGCACATCAGAATCTGTTTGTCATAGTGGGTTTAAAGCCCAAGACCTGGCTGATTTTCAAGTATATCTTTCATAGTTTCTTTTTCCATGTTTCAGCTGAGTTTGGATTTCAGACGTCTCCATAACCTTGTTTTGCTGACAGTGGCATGAATGTATCAATTAGTACCAGGAATTTATAATCTCTATACAACTTATTATGACAATGATCTTTATATGACCATCTGTAGTCTTTGTTTTATACATGTCTTCCCTTATCCTTCTGTAAAAGAATGATTTATATTTGTTTAATAGTTATTTCTGTATGGTATGAAAACTGAGAATGCTGCTGTTATATGCTATTAATTTCATAACCAGTAAATCAGTCCTGCAGAACAGTAGCTCAGATGAAATAACTCTGAACTGAGGTGGGTAAAGTCAGCTTGGGACATGTTTGATCTGCACCTGAGCGCAGGCACTCACCAAACAGTACAGATCAGGTACGATGAAGCTTAGTTAAGCAAACATACAATTAAAGCACCTGATAAGCTAACCCCTGTAAACCCTGACTGTTCAGAGAAATTGCTTAGGCAAATACATGCGCCCTGTTTGGTGAATAACTATAACTTGCATATACTTCAAGATGAAAGAAAGGATTCTTTAATCAAACACACAGGATTGCCAGCTTGCCATCTGGAGGGAAGTCAGACTCATGTTTGCTTTAGTGCTAACAGGTATAAATCCATGAACTTTGATGCAGTTGTGGTTTTTCATTCCGGAGCATGCTGGGAAGGCACCTTGATCTCATGAGTCTCAGTAATATTAGGGTTCTGTAAAGAGTGCAGGGCAAATAAGATAAAGTAGAAAAAGTCCCTAAATGGACTGTGGAAGATATTGTGGGAAAATTTGGCAAATTGCTGTGAAAGAAAATAATTAAAACAAATTCTTCTATGCGATGAAAGCAATCTTTCAGTTTAGGGGGTTTGAAAAAAAAAATCAGGTTCGATCTAGCTATGCAAATAATTTTCTGTGGTTTTGTTTTCAGATAAGCAGAACTTGTTAAAACAGCTGCTTGAAAACCTCTGGGTTCAGTGAAGTCTCAATAACATTGAAATTTTAAGCAAAACCAGTATGTTAAAATTTAATGTGTGTTTTTTTTTTTTTTTTTTTTTTTTTTTTTAAATTAACCTTTAGCTGTTCAACCAGCTCAGATTTTTAAAACATCTCAATTGTTTGAACTCTCCGCTTTACGCCAAATGTTTTATGATGGTAGGAAAAATAGGGTGGAAAGCCAGTAAAACTATCATACTAAATGAGTGAAACTTAAAGTGAAAAACTACAGCGTGTATGAGTATGAGAAGGAATGATTAGAGGGAGAAAACAAAGATTAAAATATATGGAGGGTGAGTGGCGAGAAAGGAAATTTGCAATGATGTGTGATGAGCTTATATGCTAGACTCATTCATCCATCATTGCATCACATATGAAGCTCTCTCTGAAGAGGTTAGAAACATTGTCTTTTGAACAGATCACTTTTTTTGTGTCTTCATATTCATAAGACCATATTTATTCCTTTATTTATTTAGTAAAGGAAAAATAATGTAATTTTATACCTACAGGTCATTTACTAGAAAATTCTCTTTTCTTGTAACAGTTTTGCACAGCATATCTGAGCTGCTCTTGCACAGAGCCCAACTCTTCTTTTTTTGCGGGGTTCCCTAGTTCCTGTCACCTTTGTGAATTATAATAATTTTTTTCTTATATCTTATGCATTTTCATGTAACTGTGGGATAAAAGCATGCAAAAATAAAATAAATCTATTAAAAGCGAGAGAAAGGGAGAAGAGCTGTAGGCAGATGCTTCCAAGGTAGAATGAAAAATTATTTTTTCTTCCCTAAGATTTACAGTTGACCTTCACTTAAAATGAGTTTATCTGTGTCACAGATGAACATGGGGAAGCATGAAGAGACACACCACAAAAATTTCCCCCGTTGCATTGTGATACAAGAAATGTCATACACCTGAGGGGAATTAATTTCTTTTCCTATTCATGTGGGCTTCTACATGTTGTATTTTGGAAAGGGTGTTTATCAATAATTGTGTTGATGATCAGAAAAATGTCGCTGAAAAGAGATAACGAATATATCTTGTGTTGAGTTGGTTTGAAAATTAGAATAAAGGCTCTCTGAAGAATAGTAAAGTCCCAAATTTATTGCTTTGCATCTGATGCAGGAAATCGAGAACTCATACAGATCTTTGTCCTTATTGTTTTGAACTGGTATCTTTGTGGAAGCTGAAGATCTCTGAATCTTCAGAGCTGAAGATTCTGCATCTCTCCCAACCTTTTAGCTCCTTATACTTAACAAAGTGGCTTCACTCTGACATGAATCTTGCTGTGGTTTTACTTAATGTCATTTTATATGTCTGGATGTGTATATATGATAGTCTCCTGATTCTTTGGGTTTAGCTTTTTTTAATCCATTTTGTCAAAGTTCTGTAAAGATAACCTTTAACATTCAGGCCTGGAAAACAGAAAAATCAAAAAAACCCATGTGTGTCTGTGCAGTTTTCTGAAAGGCAAACACATGTTTAGTCTGCCAGGTAACTGTATTATAGAGCACCACTGAGATTGGGCTAATGCACTCTGCTCCTAGTAGTTGTACTATTTTCAAATCCAAGTTGGTTTATGGCCAGCTATCTTAATGTGAAAGCTGTGAATACCTGATTATATTCATTTGACCAGTAGTCGTCTCTTAGCATGAGGACTTTAGTGACACCGTCCTGCATATCAAAGGGGTCATTTGGGACAGAGAAGATAATATTTCAAGGACTTCCTTCAGTCTCTGCCAGAAGAGGTTGCCAGGTACATACAGGACATTTGGATTAGTCAAGGGAAAGCAGTAAATTATTGCTTTCCAAAAGCAAAGTGGTGGTTAATTTGTTAGTGCTCTATGCATAACACCAGTTAGCTCCATGGCTTCAATTAAAAAGTCTGGCAGGAATTTAGCCCTATTTTATGTGATTGGTCTTCCCTAATATTTTTCAGATAAGGTTGCTGATAAGAATAACTCTGTTAAATACTCTTTCTATGGCATCGGTATAAATCTACCAGCCAGTCAAGCTAAAACCAGAAACATAGTATGCTGTGTCATTTCAAGTCAGTGCTTGCTTTCTGGAAGCAGCTGCGTTTGATTACTTCCACTACCAGTGTTATCCTAAACAACGTTAGATATTGTGTCATTGTCTCTTCCTAAAATATATATATATATTCAAGAAGACAAGAGATTATAAAACACTTTGTGAAAGCAAAGCATGATTTTCAAATGTGATAGTCGCAATAATTGCATCTCTTTTTGAACCTACAGGGGTAACACCAAAGAAGAACAGAACAGTGGAGAGGGCATGATGACCATTGTGTGTATCAGGTTTAGGCCCACTGACTTATGGATGCTTTGGCTAGCAGGGTAGAGGAGCCACAACACACCTTTTTCACTTACAATAAAATGCTCCGCTGATGGAATGCTTTATTTTGAAAAACAGGAAATATGAAAATAATTCCTGAAAGAACTCATCAGAAGGTATGATTTTTCTCTGTATATTCTCTTCCACACTCAGTTTTTCTTTCCTGAACACAGTATGATATACTGTTAATATTGTTGCTGATTGCAGTCTGAGTGGGATCTCTTGTTACAAAATGGGAGGAAAGAAAATAGGAAAGACCCAAGTATGTTTTCTTTAAAAATCATGTAACTGTTGTGGCACAGGGTCTCATCTGAGTCCTTTAGGAGGCTGACATAAAGGTGGCAGAATTTCTGGAAATGTTAGAATCCTTTTAATGTTTACTTTCTCCTTTTTTTTTAACTTTTGACCTCTATTCCTTTAAATAATTTTTTCATTAGAGTTGACATTTCTCCTCTGCATGATTTCATTTCCTGGTAGTTTATTGTGTGATCTTGTAGCTACAGCTGAATAAGCTTTAAAAACCTTACCTTGCCTTTTATTTGTGATTATGTCTTTCAAAAGTTCCCTAAAATTCTAATTTTTAAGAAGAAAAACATATGGGGAAGGCGGAACAAACTAAAGTCTGTATAAAAACACTGTTGGAAGTTTCAGAAAGCAGCTGAGCAAGCTCCTGATTTGTACTGCTAGCATGTAGTGTACATTTTTGCAGAAAATATAAATAATCAGGTATCATGCATAGGGTTCTGGGAATTGTAGAAAAGAATATTCTACCACACATTGCTGACTGTGGAGCATGCAAAGTCCTCCATGCGTACGAGAGTGGGCAAATGTGATTGGTGGCTCTGAAGCTCCTGAGGAGAAGGCAGTACAACCTGCTAGAGACTGACAGTTACTTTTTGTGAGCAACAGCTGGCTCCCAAAGCCTTAACTTCAAGTCTAGTAGGTATTAATGATATTTAGTAAGACCAATAATGCCGCTTTTTCTCCATAAAGCATTGATAAATGGCATTCCCTTAAAACATTGTCGTGAAGCATTCTGCTGTTGTTGCTTGCAGTGCTAGTGAATATTAAGCAGAACACCAGTGATTGAATTCGAGCAGTCTGAATGAAAATCAACAGTGATTTGGAGAACTATTTTTAACCTGGGCAATTGTGCTGATTGAATTTGCCACATGGCCCCAGAGCAGTTACACCTGTAAGAATGGGAGTCAGTGACCAAAGTCTTGTGCTGACTTGGGAGGCAGGAAAGCTTCTTAAGTTAAATTAAAATGTTGTGAAACTTTACAGCTTCATTGCTTATAAAAGTAGTCCCTGTTCATCTGCTTAGCCATATTGATGCCAGCGGTGAAAATGAGTGTTTCCAGGAGTAGGCCTTTGGTTGTGTATTTTTATGTGCTTTCTAATGTGCTACTATTCTTACAGACCCACATCAGGAAAAGTCCTGCCAGTCGGTTTTAATATAACATTTCTTGTTTAACTTGACACTTCTGATGCTAGGATGATATGTCCTGCAAATGAGAAAAGATTTTCCTGTTTCCCAGTTTTTCCCTCTGAGGTCATGAAGGGAGGCTACCCATTTTCATACATATCTTGATCACAAAGGAAATCACCAATAGCAGAAACAGTTCACAGATTTGGAAACATGAGTGACGAATCAAGCTACAAGTATTTCCATATTCTTAATACTATTCTGAGCTTCAAAAATAGTAAGTTATGGTACTGTTAATGCTTAGTGCCTCACAGAAGCAGGCTTTGCCTTCTGTCCTCACAGATTTTTACTGACGTGCAAAACATACCTGAGCCTGTGTTGCAGTCCTTGACAAGACAACAGCTGTGTATCTCTGTTTTCAATGTATTTTAAAGTTATATAATCAAATAGTAAAGAAGGTAAGACCCCATAAATCTTAATTGCAAAGGGTAAGACAGGGAAATGGGAACTGGAGATGGGTATTGTTTCTGAATGTGCCTTGGAACTCTTGTGTAATCGTGGGTAAATCACCTAGCTCTCTACACAGAATAGAAATTTAAATGTATAGGCAAATAGTTGTCTAATTTTAGTCAATAAAACCTTTATGCCTTTGTTTGCTTTATAAAATGGAAATAATAGTATTCCTTTTGGTCATCGGATAGCTGGAACACTTTCGTGAATAGCCGGCAGGAAGTGTCTATGTGCACTTCTTAAAATGAAGAGTACTCCTTATGGAACTACAGAAGAACTGCAAAATCAGTGTCTCTATCCACCTTAAATTTCATACCATCTCTTGTTTTTTTCTTTTTTTTTTTTTTTTCCTGCCTGCTTTCATGGGCTCACTGCTGCAATGAATGGTGCTTTCTAGGGAATGCAGCTGTTCAGTCCTGGAATTAACATGTAAATGCTCTTCTGTTATTGAAGCAGGGGAGGAAGATAGAGCATAGCTGTATTTTCTCCAATCAACATACTCCCTTTTTCATCTGGAAGTACAACAAAGCTGACTGTCAGCCACACAAATAATAGAATATTTATTTTTTGCAGAAATAAACACATCCAGAAGCATACTTTTCTTGAAAGCTTTTACTGACCAACCCAAACAATATTCTAGTTCAATGAAAATATATATATTTAGAACTATTCACATACAAATTTCTCATGCTTTTTCAGTAAAACAAATAGAACAAACTTAGTACATTGGCAGAATGCTAACTTCAGCTGCAGAAGTGTAGTACAGAACTACAAATGTAACCATCGCTGGATTTTTGCAAAATGCAAATTCATATGTCAGAACCATCCCTATTGTAAAAGTCCAATTCTGCCCTCATATTCTCAGATAGGGGTCCCGCAGAATCAGCTCAAGTCTGATTTTTATGGCTGATCTCCACAGGACCAAGTGAGTAAAAATGCTACACAACAGGAAAAATGAAATTTTGCTGTTTGCTCAGCACAAATATAATTTCACAAATAAAGTCAGAGATGGTAGAAAATTGGACCTGCTTTCTTTAATTCATTCATATTAATAGAATACATTTCAGGACTCTAGATATCAAAGGTGACCTAATGAGCTATGCAGAGAGGATCAGTGATTCCCTGCAGAGTTTTAGTGGGGCAGAGGAAATGGATACAAGTTGGTTTGAAGATTGTTTTTGATTCGGCATAATATGCACTTAGATTGAAAAATACACATTACAGAATTAGTGTGTGACAGGCTTTGTATGCCTTTTTGCGGATGCTTAATATAGTTACTTTTAGCCTAGCAGACAGTTTGAGGCAGCAGTGAAACGAAAGTTGAGCAAAGGACACAGGGCAGCTAACAGCGAGATCCTAAAGTCAAAACCAAGAGCTTGAAGTCAATTAAGGAAGCTGTCGGAAAACAATGTAAGGATTGAGGCTGCAATTGCAGGGTGGGCTGACCTAAACCAATTTAATTGATAGCTTAACTGCTGATTTGTGAATAAAGAAACTATTACTATGTGAAGAATTAAAAATATGACAATAGAACTTTAAGATATATCTATAGTATGTAAACTTTGCATTGAAATAGTGTGTAAATTTTGCATTGAAATAGTATGTTAACAGTGCAAATCGGCCAAGTCCTAACTGGTTGAATGCATTTGTGAATGACATTTATAAGCTGTATTTTAGAATGTTTTGACAAATTGAAACGACAAAAGTAGTCCTATAGCAGTCAAGACACCCTTCAGTTAGAGGGATAAAAACACCCAATATATCAATCAGCATTCTGTGTATGGCATGAGTCAATTTACCTGAGGTGTAGCAGACAAATTTTATTAGACTTGAAATTCCTCTCTTTATTTCCTTTTAGAGGTCTTTTTCTAAAAACTTTAGATAATGGTAACACATTAAGAGATTCTTTCTCCTTGTAGAAGTGCTGTGTAAAGAAATGAGTGAGGCACAATAAAGAAAGATGTTTAAAAAAAATAGAGGCCTGAAAGTTAGAAGGATAATATAGTAAAACACAAAAGAACTTTTTGAACTGCCTTCCCTGTATCCTCAAGATCTTAATATTGTTACTTCAATTTTTCCCCTTAATTTTAACAAAGTGAAGGAGGTTTTGATTCACTTTTTTGATCTATAAGCCACTCTTACAAGATGTGGCACTTGTGGCTATTGCTGTCAGGTTTATTGGATGTTGCGTTACTTCTAAGTTGTTGTTAAATATGTGCTGAGAAGTTAACCTGCAGTTTGTTGGCAGATTAATTACATTCCTCTGTAAATCAGTGGGATTCTGGCCTCTTTACACCCCCTGCAAAGCACTTTCTGTAGTTTGATACTGATCACTGGAATAGAGTAAACAAAAAAAGTGGATGGTACTGTTATCTGTCATAGAGAGCTCATTATAAAAACCTAGCTGTTCAATTTGTGTGACTGGCTTAAAGTAGTATTTTCTTGACAAGCAGACCCAAACGTCAGTATGGTAACTGCTCACACATTCAGTGGTTAGAGTTCTTTTTCCTTTTCTGAGTACTAAGTAAACCACTTTGCAAAACCTCAGTTATCTGCAAAACTTTTAGCCAATCAAGATATTTCTCCGAACGGTTCCCACCTCAGATGAAATCTCCAATTTGTCTTCTGAAATTATAAAACTCCTCCTTCCTGAATTGGATAGTTTTTATGTAGTTAATTAGGCTGGATGTCTCTAACTTACATGAAAATTGATAACGGTGAGGCTGATGATAAAGCTTAACCAGTTAAACCTTCCATGATACAGGCATCCTACTTGCAATACTATTTAATGTGTTAGATGAAGGGCAAGGAATTCCTTGGGAGAAATCTCCTAGGGTCTCATCTTACTCCCCTGCCTGTTCCCAGCCAACCAGTTCTCTGCATTTAGCAGCAGTAGTTGGTAACCAAACTGCCTTCCCTCGTTGTGGTAGCTACTGGGGAGTTTGGCCTCCTATTAATCTGAGTACTGTGTTGAAGTATTGGGGAAGAGAAGGACTCAGGAGGACAAAACTGTGTCCAGCCCTTTAACCTCCTCTTCCCTAGCTGGAGTGAAGACCTTGTGCATGCTGTGCAGGATAAGACTGGGCTGGGCCAGATTGTTTTGAGTCATACAAGCCAAACTAGTGCTGAGAATGTTGTGCTGCTGTCTAAATGTGTTGTCATTGGCTGGCACTGGTATGTTTAGAAACACAGTGCTGCTGTGGAGTTTCTGGGTGCCTGTGTGTTTCATATTCTATGAGCTTCTGCTTTTATAGTGGTTCAGGGTGTTTAAATATCTTTTGAAGAAGGCAGCTTTGGGATAAACTTGGCACTTGGCTTTACCTAATTTCTATTAAGCTTACTGAAAATTACAACTTTGAACAAGGTGGTAAAATGGATTCTGAATGTGGATTCTTTTCTATAGCATGCTGAGCATGCTTCCTCTATGCTTCCTTTGTTTCCCCTCTTTCCAATCCATTACTTCAAAAATATTTTACTATTATTGGTTGAGTACAAAGCAGATAGTGTTAGAATTGAGTTAGAATTAGATAGTTGGACTTTGAGACTATCCAATTTTATTTTGTGTGATGTTTAACCAATGTATCCTGGTTGAAGTCTTTCAGAAGGGCAGAAACACTGGATTTGATGTGTTTGAGACAGATGGTCTTGCCTGGAGATGGAAATCATCTTCCATACTGGTTACTTCTACAGCTTCAAATCCTTCACATGTCAGTGATAGGTTGTTAGTACCCATTTGGAATATCTGTAACAGATGGTAATAAATAAGTGCCAGAATAATTTTTCACCAAAACCTTGTATTGAATTTAGCATCTTCAGCAATCTCAATGAGGAATGCAATTTGTCTTTGATAAGTTCTGCTTCCATAACAAGCTGTCAGCCTTTGTTTCCTGTGCTCAAAGTATGTAGCAAGGTATCAAAATACCATCAGATTCTCATATTCACTACAACTCCTTACCTCTAGCTTTTGTGTTATCTTTGATGGGACCATAGAAGCCCTGTATTTATTCACAAATGAGGAGCTTTAGACAAGCATCTGAAGCTACGTATTCCTGAATAAATCTTCATCACTGAACTGTCAGAATCTTCTCATCAGGCAGCTTAGTTCCTGCTCCTTGTATTTTATTTTTCCTTACACCTTTTATTGTACTACCTTAGTGCCTCATACATTGAGGTGAGCTGTTCTTGTCGACAGCTCTGTCATGTGGTGAGGGTTTCTCATGTATGTTTGATATGAAATTAGAAGGACAGTTTGTCTTGATGTTTTGCAGTCCAAAGTTTTCTAGAGCAAAACTGCATAATTCTAACTCAAAGTAGAGGTCTGATTATTAGAAGTCTAGAAAGGGTATTACTGTGGGTTTCAGAGGTGACAACCTAATAGTGATGGATTTCTTCATGTGAATTAGGCTTAGTGCTGTTCTCTGGAGGAATCCAAGCTTGTCATATCCACTGGGAAAGAGGGTAGCACTTGTCTGTCCTGAACAGACATGTGATACCATGATACTTTTCAGCTGCCAAAGTGTTTGTTAGTGGTTATCAACTTACAGAGCTAATCTTTCATTGAACAGAACATCCTTTCCCAAGTCCTGCTTGCAGATTCTGGGCGTCTTGGTTTTTGTCCTGTATGCTGCTTCTAGTGGTTTGTACTGAATTTTGTGCAGAAATGTTCTGGGACAGCTTTTTTGTGTACATATACACATATCTCTGTGTGTGTATAAATATCTGAAATATACACATATATATGCTTGTATATGTTGATTAATGTGATAGCTGAATGATACATTGCTCAGGGTTTTTTCCTTTGCCTATTTCATTGCTAGAGAAGTGGGATTCACTGTGGAAAGAGTTTGTCTTAAGAAAATTCTTTATGAATGGAAGTCAAATACCTTCTCAGAATACACATACAAAATTATGAAAATCAGCGCATAGTTACTGGAAGACTTATATATGCTGAAAAGCAAAAAAAGAACTTTTCAGTTCTGTGCAAAACTTGTATTTAGAAGGAAAATACTCAGCCCTGTTCTTTATAGTACAAGGAGTATACAGACAAAATAATAATTAGTCTGTCAGGAAACTGGCTCAGTTACAGCTGCTACAAAACTGTCTAACTGCACAGTAAGCTGGTGGAATGTAGCAGAAGCAATTACACTGGAAATGGTGTTGTGCAGAAATAAGTTAATGTTGATGTGAATGCTAAATTAGGTCCAAACAAAGAACATTCAAACTTGCCTTCAAGAACCTCTTGAGCTCTGATCTGGGAAATGAAATGATCTTTCATGGCAGAAACTCAGACATAGGAGCACTCTGAACTCCAGCAGAAAACAGTGGAAATTGCACTGGTGAGGTGCTGTCACTCCTCTGCATTATACCTGCAGAGGCTCTGTAAAGAAAATTAAGGATGGAGCTTCTTGGGCAGTCTCACTGCAAGATGAATCTGCTCTAGCCTTTCCCTCCCTGGATTTCCCACCCATAATAAACTAGGTGGAATGGCTTTCACTTCTGGAAGTGTAGCCAACCAAGTCAGCTTGTGGTTAAATTATTTATGCCAAGAGCTGAATGCAAGGTTGCATGTGCAATGTGTTCTCCTTAGTAAAACCTGGATTTGGGGGTGGGAAAGGGGAAAGAACCTTGACTAGTCAAATAGGATTATTTTGAGTGTGATCGGTAATAAATTGAGTCTGAATGGGGGCAAAGGTGAATGGGAAGTGAAAAATAAAGGTTTAAAAGGGCATCAGAAAAGAAGTCTGTTTTACATATTGTTTGCCAAACCTAAAGCTGCTGAGAGGATGGTGTGGCACTGGCTGATTACATTATTCACATAGAAGGAATTTTAAGTTCTTAGAGATTTTGGAATGTACAGATGAAATGATGCATTTTTACTTTTGTGAAGATGCTAAAAATAAAATATACATAAATTGAAAGCTGGTTTTTTTTTTTTTTGTTTTTTTTTTTTTTTTTTTTTTTTTTTTCCCTAGGTGGAATGCGTATTTTTTTGCTATGTCATCCTTTTTCTGAGCACAATGTTAAGGTATATACAGAGCCATGAATATAAACAAAATGTAATGAAAATTTAATATAAGTCCTGCATCAAATATACTGCTCTTTGAGAGCTAAGGTTGTTTAATGTGTTTCCTGTCAAAGTAGTCAATAATGAGTTAAAATTGACAGGCTAGCAACTCCAGTTTGTTTTGCTTGAAATATTTTGTTGCACTGGGCAAGGTTTGACCCTGCACCTGCACAGAGGAAGATTCCTTTTTTTCTTAGATTACCCAGCTGATCAGAGTTGACATGGAAAAAGAGAGGAAGAGAGCAGTTAACATGTACCTCCTAGGAAGACTTGTTTCTCTCATGTCCTCAGTATCTGTGGTTAATAAAATCGATTTACTTGTATTTTTTACAAGCTCATATTCCTATTCATGTACAGAAGACACCCCTTTAAATACCTCCATCTTGGTCACACTCAAATGCATAGCTTCATGGAAGGTCTCAGCCAGATAAGGCTGTTTCATTATCTCTTTTTTATTTGAACGACAATATAGCACTTAGCCATTGCCTACAAAAACATGAGTTCAGAGTTAAGGTTGCATGTTTGTGGGACATTTGAATGGGGGGGGTGGGGTGCAACCTTCCTCTGTCTGGAAACAGAACCACTCTAATATTTCATTTTAGGCCCCCAGTTGCTAGTTCAATAAATCCCACCAAGGGACATTGTAATGGGCCATTATTTGTTGCAGCAGCTATAGCCAGCCACCTTGTAGAATCACTTGTCAGGGAAAGAAATATTATCTAATTTTGGTTTAACTCAACAGTTTTAGAAGTCTTATAGAAACTCGCCGTCAACTCAAGTAACTCTTTGGCTAAAGCACATTAAAGATTTTCAGTAGAAATCTAGGATGTGATTTTTCAGACTTTTTTTTTTCCTGTCCCTGTCAGAGATATGACTCAAAGGTGGTTCTTGAGAGCATACTCTAAAAATGGAATCAGAGACTTTCGAGCAGTCTGGAATGAGTTATTTTGCTACAGAGTTGTTTGGACTGCATGTCTGCCTTTTGCTTCTCTAGACATGTAAAACACAGCGCAAGAAATAGCTTTAATGCTTCTTTTCCAATGTGACTTTGTTGCACCCGAAATTACATTGCAGAAATACTCTTCTGAACTGTCGTTTCCCAGTGGAAAGCTTAGGTTGGGCAAAGTAGCCTGGAAGGATACATTTACCTGATTAAATTTGATGCATTCTATCTATCTTCCCCTGCTTCTAGCCTCTCCTAGTACATTTATTCTACAAGCTTTAAGTCACTAATCAGCTTCAGCACCCACCTATTAGTGATTATTATTTTACAATATATAACGTCTTTCATTTGGACCTCGCTGTTCCCTTTGTGTAAACATAAGATGGAAAAAGATTCAATTTGTTTCTTGAGATAAACTGCACCATACATGCATAGAAAGACAGCTTTAGACTTGTGTTGCTTGATAAATTAATGCCTGTTACAAAAGAAAAGAAGTCCTGACATTGAAGCCACAAAATGTACAATTAAGAATCATCAGAGGCAGACAATTCTTTCAATTCATTCTCTATAATGAAAAGAACTGTATTCTGGAAAAATTTCTTTTGAAAATAAAAAAAAGGCAAAGCAACAGTTTGGAAAAGAAAAAAAAAATCCCAGATATCCTCTTGGGTATTTAAAAAATGTTTGAAGATATTTTTGATTGAAAATTACATTAAAAAGCAGTATTGTCACAAACTAAAAACACATCTGTGAGCCAAAAATAGTCTCTCAAGAAAATATGAAGTATTTTGATGAAAATGATATTTGGTTATGTGTGATTGCACAGTTGAAACCTGGTTTCTAATGTATTTGCTTTTTCACCTCTCTCCAACCTTGGCTGTCTCACAGTAGCTCTGTTCCCTATACTGTTTCCAGAAAGCCACCTTCATCAATGCCCTCACGCCCTCACAGTCCTCAGCTGGCTTGGCATCAGCCGCCCATATCTGCAGACCAAAGGGAATTTGGATAATTGTAGGGCTCACCTGTAGTTTTTCAATTGGTGGCAGTTATTTTTGTCTGCCTTTTCTGTGTCTCAGATATCAATATTCATGGAACTTATAGAAACTTCTTCTCTTTGAGATCTCACTTATTTTAAATCAGGCATGGTGGAAATTTGCTAGTGGATCTGAAAGTTATTAGAATGGAATGATAAAACTACTGGAGTGTTGTGACTTACAGTGATGAATCCCTTTTCCATAGAATGTAATCTTTAAATAAAGTTATCTGAAATATTTTGTTTTTCTCTATGTATTTTGTTATTTTAGAAAAATGTGACTAAATACCTTTCACAGTTAAAGCAGATACCTTTCAGTCTTGTAAAATTTTGGTCTTGATAAAATATTTCATAACCCAAAGTTCCTGACGCAGTGAAAAACTACAAGGCAAATATGTGGAGGGACAAGTATTTTGCAGGAAAATGAGGTATTTGTCAAGTGCTTCTCAAATTTAATTCAAATGTAGCTATTTCTTCATTTAGCAATGGAGAAATACTTTTGATTTTTTTTGTTTGTTTTGGTAAGATGAGCAAAATGATCTGACTGAGTTATGCCGCTTTAAAAGATTCACTCTATTTTGTGTTAAATTAAACCTTATTAAAAAACTGATTTATTCAACGTGCAGATTTGAACATAAACCAGTCCTTTTGCATTATCCACTGCCGCACACTGTCCTTTTAACTTTTTGAAAGAAAAAAAGAAGAGGCAAATTATGGAAGAAAAAATTATTTGTTTCACTCATATAACTTCTTAACATGGTCTGCAAGAAAAGTCTGCAACTTGTTCAGTGAAGTTGGCTTTTTAAGTGAGGAGATAGAAAGTAATGCACTGGGAACCAGCCTAAATAAATCAAAACTTATCACAGATGTTTGGAGATCATTAGAAGCCTCAAAATGCAAATAGGCATTGGCTAAATTTTTTTAAGTGCATGAGTCAGATGTCTAACCCTCTTTAACGTCAATGAGATTTAGCTGTCTAACCTGCCATAGTGATTTTGAAAAATAATACAAGCTGCCTGTCTGCATCACTAGGTGCCTAAACACTTTTGGAAAATTTGTCCCTGAATGTCCTTAATAAAGAAAAATAACGCACCAAAATGTGAGAGTGTAGTCTCAAGGCAGGATAAGAACAATGTTTCAGAAAACTCTAACCTTAGTCTTACAGGAGCTCATGACAGATGACTGTTGATTGTGTAGATTGTTGAAAACTACAGTACAAGAAAAAAATTTCTGCAAATTCTGTTCAAATGCCCCACATTATTTTTATATCTGCCTGATTATGCTTAACAGGCAAGGTCTAGGAAAAGGTAATAGCCAAACAAATGCAAACTGAGTACAATCCCAGGTATTCACACCATTAACACATGATATTCCTTTTGCTGTAAGTTGTATCTAGTACTGAAGATGAAACACTTCAATGATCCTGGCAATATTCTTTAATGAAGTGCCTTATTTAAGAAAATGTGTTGCATGTTAACTATCCATGTATTGCAAAATAGTGCCTTTTGAAGTTTAATTAGTGTAAGTAGCATATCCAGTGGATCATGTAATTAATTGAAGATTACGTATTAAAAAAATCAATGTTTTTGTTAGTGGTATATGCAAACCTGCAATGAATATTTAAGCATCTAGTCGTCAGCTGGCTGGATACAGGAGCACTTGCAAAATTGAGTGTCAGTTAATATGTCAAACATCCATTATTTTTCTATTTTCTTTACAGGAAATTACACATAAACATTTATAAGCCAAATGGGAGTATAAGTGAAATAAAATCCAGTTCCTGAAGGAATTAAGGTTGGAGGATAAATCGTATTTGTGATATTTTTTACCAAACTCTTTTCCCAAAGAGCATGTCTAGCACATGATTTTTTTTGGAGGGCGGCATGCTTTTGATTTACTATTTTAAATGATTCAGTCATTTATGGGGTTTTATTTGTTTACCATATAATATTTGAGAAAATGATTTAATATTGTCTACTAGGATCTTAGCTCAGAAATGCCAAAGAGATAGGCTACTCTACAGTTTGATTGGTTCAAATTTCTGCTTTGTTTCAGAACTGGTATTATGCAGGTTTAGGCAAGTTATTTTGCCTTGCACTTCAGTTTCCATCTGTGAAGTGCGGATAACACAGTGCTTTGTCTCACAGGAATATAGTTGTGAATAAACACAATCCAGTCTGTATTGCAGTCAAATTCTTTACTTTGGAGATGCTGTTAAGTATCTTACATGGATTTGAGTGTAAACCACACTTTGGTCATAATTGTATGTTATTTTGTTATATATCTGTATGTACAGCAAAATAGTTTTGGTGCAGCAGAAAGTAGGTAAGCTAAAAATTAACATGCACTTCTGTGTACAGCAGAGTTTCTGACAGTTTCCTGCTATTGATTTGGCATAATACAATAATATATTTCAGTGAGACCTTTATAATGCAGGTGGTGCTGCTGTGATCTATGCAGATGGCACTGATTTACTGCAATGCTCTGCGAAGTGTGGGAAGTCTTATGTTGCTAGTGTGGATTGACAGCTCTGATCAGGAATAACAAAATTCTAGACTGTCCTTCTAGTGACTGAATTTCTTCAAAGCTGGAAAATGGAAAAAGTCTGAGGTAAATAGTTCAAGCCTGTGTAGTACGGATTATAATTCTACTACCAACTCATTTTTTTGCTCCTGACAGGTGGCAATTCTTTGTCAGGTAGTTTGAATGTCAGGAGGTTCAGTATATAGGTCTGAAAAAGATGGTTCTTTAATCATGATCATAAGCACGTTTAAAGTATGATTTCGTCTGTTCACTTTGTTCTGTGAGTAGCCAGTTACAAGCTGCAGATGGTCTGCAGGTAACCAGCCACAAAGGAAGGCCCTTCACTGTTAAATGTCAGAAATGCAACTCAATCTCAACATGCTTTTTGGCCCTTTTAGAAAAGAGGTCAGGATAACAGAAAGAAACTGGCTTGTAACATTGAAAAAAACCAAAACAAAACAAAACCAAAAAAACACTCAACAAAACAACAACCCACTGAGAACTTTGAGTTCTTCCTTATTTCTATTTCTATCCTTTCACATTCCATTTTTTTCTTCATATGCATGACAACACACCCAAGTTCCTGACTGACAGTATCCTCATCCTTTGCAGACTCTCTTTGAGCATCTAATCAGACAGTGCCTGAATGTGTAGCAGTTGTGTGATATGCACAAATCTGAGAAAGGACAAGAGCACCAAGCTAATTTTAACTTGTGACCTAACCAAGGGTTTGAACCCAAATCTCCCGAGATAAAAGGCTTTTGCCCTTATTTTTCATCTGAAAAGCCATTTGGACTGCATATAGACTGTTCCCCTTGAGAGACGGTGTCAGATTGATGTACAGCAGTATGAAATGGGAGTGTAAATGTATGTGATGTTCATGGACTAGTGAATAGAGCTAGTTTACTACGAAATGAATTACTGCCAAAGTAAATGGGTTACGTCTAACCACATGTACTGCTTTTGTACTTGAAGATGATGTTAGCTCAGCTCCAAAAGGGTGTTCTTTCTGACATATTCTTAGTGACACTGACATATCAGGGACAGTTTGAATGCTGAAAACTTGTTTTCATATTCTTATAAATATATTAGAAGAAAAAAAGGAGCTTAGAGAAATTAAAAGAATTGAAATTGCTCATTGCAGTGCTAAGGATTCAATTATTTAGGAGTTCCTTATCTAACATATCTATGCTTGAGATTATCTAGCCTTTATATTTAATAGCCAGGCAGACTTAGTGAGTCTGTTCCAGCCTTCAGTGAGAATGCAAACGGCCTGTGATATCACACTAAATATTTGTAAGGCAAAGCAGACTTTGCGACATTTTTTGCTTCATATTAGTTGACAAATACAAGTAGAGACTTTCAAAGGAACCTAAATGTTGGTTACCTACCATTTTTAACTGTCATGGATGCTCAGGATTGCACTCCTCTGCTGTACAAAGACTACATTTGATGCTTTGTAGTGAAAGAGTTGGCAGTGCAGTTGAAAGAGATATTGTTGTTCACCTGGTTTATGATCTGAAATAGGTGTACTGTAGGCAGTTTGGAGGTCACTAAGGAACTAAAATATGTGATAATTCTTAGAACCTCCCTGTGTTTACAGAACAATGAGAAATGAGAAGATCCTGAAGATTCTTTTAAATTCTTCACATTATCTAAGAGATAATAGCTTGTGGTGGGTGGGGGAAGCCTTATAAATTCATAGTGTTTAACTATCTCTTACTGTTTTGGAGCTATGGTAGCTCTTACTGTACTCAATATATAATGGTAGTGCCTAAGAATTAAGAAAATTAAGCATGATATACTTACAAGCAATGGCTTTAAAATTAAATTGTTGAGGTCAAATTAATAGTATGTCTACAACTACAGCTTTTTCAATATTTTATACATTCTTCAGTTGTTACGAGACAGAAGGTGAAATGTATTTAAAAAACAGATAGCAGTTACATAGTATTAGTAAATTTGGGATTACTTCCTGTTTTCTTCCCCTTATTGAAATGTAGGTGGTTTTGCCTATTGTAAACCTGAAATGAGCAGAGTGTTGTGGGAGGGGGAACAGAAAAAGTTAAGAATTCCAAATCCAATATATTGACATTAAATTACTAGTGGCTATTTTTTTTTTTTTTTTTCTTTATGTTATGGGTGAATGTTTTATTCACCACTGGGGATCTAAAGTGGTGTGCTCTGTGACACTGTGGAACTTCAGGTTCTGAGATTTAAAAATCACACAGAACACTAAACTGAATTATGTCTATTGCCTGAAGCAGTGAAAAAAGTCCGGAGAAGATGAGGGACTGGTTGCTTGGCAGGTTGAGTTTTTAACAAAATAATGAGAAGGTATGACCTTATTGAAATGGATTACAATCATTTTCCTGTTCTAAGTGAAAGTAGATTAAGGTATGGAAAGGTGGTGTTCCTTGCCCATAAGTTCCTAAAAGAGCTGTATCAGGGTCAGAAATGGAAACTTGTTCTCATGAAAAGTGTCTTGCCTACAGTGTCAAAATGTGAGTCCATTTTCAGAAGGGAAAAGTTTTTACTTCAAAATATTTCTCAAATAAAATCTTGGCTTTCAAATATTGTTGGTTTCTTAATAGTAAATCTTCACACCATTTTTTTTCTTCTGATTATTTCAAAGAGCTTATGTATCTCATAGAAGACAAAGTAAAGTTCTGTGTTTTACATTTCCCTATCAACAGTGACTGACGGGATTGGAAAATGGAAATATCCTGCATTTTTCCATTCTGGCTTTCTAATCAGAAGCTATAGTAGAGCAGAACAGTTGACAAAGATGTCAAAGGGTGAGAATTACAGTGTTCTGGAAGGCTTATAAATCCTAGAATCATCCCAGATGCTTTCCTTTTCTTAGTTGCTTCACCTATTTTGTTTATAGTTAAAACCACTCTCCTTAGAATTACTTTGCTTGTGCCCCTTCATTGAGAACTCTAAATCATAACCAATAGCTGATGAATAATAGGTATTATTTTCCATTATTTTATGCCTTTGGAGTCTTATAACAGCATCACTCAAGTACAACATGTGGAAGAAAACAGTTTGTGTTTCAAGTTGGTACGTGTTCTGTTGTACAGCTGTTCTCTGGAAGAATTCTTCTGGAAAGAAAGGTGATATTGTTGTCATATGCTCCTTTATCATTTTAGCTTGATTGCAGTGAATATAGCCATTATTGCAACCAAAATTCATGTCTGTGTTGGAGCAAATCTTTAGTTCTGATGAATTGGAGTTTGTTTTTTTTCCAATTTTGTTTTCTTATTTAATGTACTAGAAGAAAAGGCTAATTATTTCAGGAGACATGAGATAGGAGAACTGGGGAGTGGTTGGACCAATATTTTGTGATGTGACTGTGGTCAAAATGGCTGATGATAAATTTGATTTCTTGATGTGAATGTAGCACATTCCTTGGCATGTATTCCTTTTTGACCCGATTTGGGGATGGGGGAGGGGAGGAAGAGAAGTATGAGGAGGAGGAGGAAGGCTGTAAAAGCTGGTCTGTTTGATTTTTTAAAATCCTACAATCCTATCTATTGATGTGGTTTCTTCATTTGTTGTTTGTTTTGATAATTTGGTAATCATTATCTTTACAAGCTAAATTCAAATGCATTTCCTGTAACTGAGTGAAATGTTTAGAGCAGAGTGAGATTAGTGCTTTTTTTTTTTTTTTTTGGGAGAGTGGGGTTTTAGGAGACACTAGATAGTAACTCCTACATTTATTAAGAGCACTGTCAAAAATTAAACCTGAAGCAAATATATGTATTTGCTCTTTGTCTTGTCTATTTTTCCACGTATTTTTTGTTCAAGGTTCAGTTTTCAGAAATATTTGACCTAACAATGCTCATGTGAGAAATGTGATAGAAAATTCTAAGAAATGTTAGGTAGCTGCTTCTCTAAGTCAGAATATGTTATGCCAGTCTAAATTGGGAGAAGCAGCCAACCAGAAAGCTCAGTGAAAGCATAAGCAGTTTCTCTTCTACTGCCAGCTACAGCAGTCAGATCAACTTGGCAAAACAATGAAGCTGGACCAGGTGCAAACCTACTGAATTAATAAGACGAGATTAAACCTTTTTCTCATATGGTCAAATACAAATTCCTGTTTGGCATGATCTGACCTGATAGATAGCTGCCTGTGGCTCTGAAAAGCCACGCTTCAAGCAAGAAGCTATTTGGTGTCTGTTCTAATTCATCTGTCCGTCGGCAGAGTTTGGTAGCAGAGCTGTTGTGTACCAGACCAAGTGTTGCTTGGGTACTGCAGGCACTCCCAGAGAGGACTAATCTGTGACCACCAACCCTCTTGCAGTTAATAAATTAAAATCAAACTGACTTCTTATTGTTTCAGTGGTCAAAAGAATAAGTGGTTAACACTGTAAGTAACTCAGCTCTGCTATTTTATGAGGTGTGTGAACAAATGTGAATTGCAGCCATGGCCTTTCAAAGAACTATCCCCAGAGCAATCTTGACCAGTGTGGTGCAGACATTATATTACACAACTGGAGTACTACTGGGGATTTCATCTTGCTCTGCTTTCAGTTATTTTCCACAGTGCAACAAGAAATGTCATTTTAACCTTGCACTGATTTTCTTTTTGAGGGTTCAGGGACCTAGGAAAGTCGTGGGTAGCATATTTTTTCTAATATACTTTATTCATTATTCACTGCTGGTGCCACAGAACTGAATACTGTATCAGTGTGTTAATTCATTAGGGTTATTGACAGAAGCCAGGTTAGGAGATACACAGACTAACCTTTTCTATTTTCTTGGTTTGGGGCCAGCTGCCTTGCCAGCTAGCTGCCTACTAGCTGATGTGCAACCTGACAGGCTTCCTAGCTTTCCAGAGACTTGTCCTGTAGGCTGCTGGGTAGCTAGGCTCCCCAGCTGCCCATTTGATTGCTTGCCAGGCTTCCCAAGCTGAGTCTCTGCAGGTGCAAATCCTGCTATTCCATCAAGAAAATAATTTGTTTCTCTAAGTAAGGCACTGTTCCCCCAGGCAATTAGTAAGGCACTGAGCTTGGCAACAGGGAGTGGAAATCTGACAGTATGGGGAGATTCCTAGGGGCTTGTGATCTAAGTAATTCCTAATAGAAAACCACTCTGGATGACTTGGAATTTGTGTTCTGAGGATAAAGGGAAAAGTCTTAGAATATAGGAAAGGTTTCCAATTTGGTGAAATGGATATATGGAAAAATTGTACTTAATCTTTGTCTTTAGATAGAAAAGTTCAGTTTTCAACTCTGCATCAGTGATTTTTAATGATATTTTAAGGAGTTTCTGGTGTATTTATGTTTGTAGTTTTGAGAGTTCTCAGCTGTGCAAATCCAAGTTTGCATCAGAGGTCAGTTCTAAGCCCAGTCATATTGCACGAATTTTGCCATTATTTCTGTATTGGAAAGTCAAAACTACACGGTTCATAGGAACCATTAGAAACAAATGTTATGTGTTTTCATTCTTTCCTACCTGCCAAGATGTTTCCTTGATGGCTGCAGCCATGAAAACCATTACAGATGAAGATTAGATTAAAATAAATTGCTTTAGAGTCTACAGGATGCTGCCTTTGGGCAGATTTCTCTCTATAAAAAAGATTAATTTTTATTTTTATGTATGTGTGTGTTTTATACATACACATGGCATGCAGCGCAATAGGATACAGAAAGAGATAAACCAATTAAGTCTGGAAGTATATAGGGAGATCTCAATTTAGAAGAAGGGCTATAAGAAGTCCTGCATACCTGCAAGTGTGTGTAGCCCTTTCATTTATGGGCCTGGTTTTGATTTTTAATGCTCTTTAGTCTAGTCATTAGTATGTTAGCTATTTGGAAAACACAGGGAAATAAACTTGCATGTTATGGAGATTAATATCAGAACACATAGATGCCCGATTCAAGCATGTTATGTATATCTACATCTGCAAGACCAGGTTAAGGGATATGATTCTTGTGCTGTTAGAGCAGAATTGTGGACAAACACCTTAAAAGGGAATTCTGACAAGCCTTTATTTGTGCAATCACCATTTTTGATAGATACTGTTAATTGATGCCAAACAGACTTCAGACTCTTCACACTTTAGAAGACCCTGTATCAAAGTGAAACACATTTTACTTGGTGAGCTTCCTTGAAACTCATGGCTGTCCTTCATGTATCTTACCATGTAATTTGAAGCCTCTTTAGAAATATCTAAAACCCAGGATTCTGTGGGTGTTTCCAGTCTCTTGCCTTTTCATTTTGGAGTTTGCTACTCTAATTCCATGTTCCCTGATGCTAGACCTATTCATTGCTGAGTTAGTCACAGGTACAAATCTGAGTTCAGCTCTGCAGGTCAGAAGGGTTGTATTTCTTTAGAATTAAACAAAACACTGGCTAGATGCTGTACCTGGAATGAGGAATGAGTTGACAATAAAGATTCAAAACCTTGAAAACATGTTAGAACCAGCAGAGCAAGTTGATATAAGATCAGTGATTAATTCATGTGTTGAATCAGCACTTAACTCCCATTTACCACCTTATAGAATTGGCCTCAGTTAGCAATCTTTTACAGAGCTTTTTATTGAAGCTAAAATGTAGAACCAGTTATACTGATGGACTGCTAAAGCAAAACCTTTCAATGCAGAAGGGTCATGTATTACAGATAATAGTTAATTATCTCTACTTATTTTGTGCCATAAGCCTCTTTGTTTTTTGCCAGATCATTCAAACAAATACAGTCACATTCCCTGCAATAAAAATATCTGCAAACACATATCAGCAAATGAAGAGTTTGCAATATGGACTAGGAAAGAAAGGTGATAAGTACAGAGGTGACATGTATACAAGACCAATCTCTCGATGCCAATAAAAAGTAAAAATCACTATGAAGCTATGGACTCTTGTTAAAATCTTTAATCAGGTCATGTCTCTTCTGCCATTTCCAGAATCACAGATTTTGCCACCAACTTCTGTGTTGTCTATTTTTTAAAAGTGTAAAGGCACCCTGTGGTAACAAAGTAGGGGCAAAGAATAATTCCCAATATTTTCTGCCTCTGACTTTTTTTAAAGATTTTTGGGGGGCTTTTTTTTTACCATGTAGTATATCCAACTCATACCTACCTTGTCTGACAACATCTGTGAAGAAAAAAAGAATGGAACAGTGACCCCATTCTAAACCATTGTGGGAGACATGGAACCCATGTCATTTTTATAAGTGTTTCTGAATTTACAAGAATTTGCTCTCTCCGTTTGTACTACTTGCACTGTTTAATAGACATAAAATGCAAAAAGGCCTCTTTTTTGCCAGGGCATTAGCCTTACTTTTTCTTTATGTAAGTTGATCTGCTAATACTTCTTTGTAAACTGATTTTTCAGTGGCAATTGAAAAATATTGTTTAATTAGTATATTTTATTACCAGGTACATATTTTTAATATTAATAAAAGGTGGCAGTGATAATTCAGGAAAATTAAGTTATATTAATAATCTACACATCAAGATGAACAGTAAAACAGATTTTGTTTTAATTCCTCCATCCGTATGCAGGCATCCTACTGAACTGATCATCTCAGTTCAGTCAGCATTTTAATCCCGTACTTGGATCTTTGACATTATTTTACTAACATGGGTGGTTTTCTCCTGGCTGAGACTGTAAACTTCCTTCATGTGGGCCACCAAAAAGAAACCTGATAACACTTGCTTTTTCACAGATCAAAAGAAACAAATTTGAATTGGTGACTTATAGATGAAAGAGTTTATGGTCTCATATCCATGTCTGGATCACGCATCTTCTGCTTAATGCAGTTTTTAGTTTATTGATTCAGGCTGAGAAAACACCCTATAATAGTGGCCTCCTGCTTGGAGGATGTACTCATTTTTCTAAATGAAATAGTAGTAAATCAGCACTCACTTCACATACCTGGGTAAGGCTGGGTCAAATATGTGAAATATGTGCATTCTTATACCGTTTAAAGTATTGCTGATTTTAGACCCTTCCTGCATGAAGTGGGTCTAGACACCTGTAACTGACTGACCTCTAATTATTCTGTACAGAAAGAACACTTAGACGCTGTTGAGCTTCAGCTGATAAAAGTTGTTTTCAACTTTTCACTGAAAGTTTAGTACAAGAATGCCATTTCCTAGATTACAGTGGCTAGAAGCAGACTGCCAGACTTCATTCATATTCTATATACTTTTAAATGTTATCAGTTAGAACAAATAAGAGGCTTTTTTTTTTTTTTTTTCCTTTTTAGACAAAGCTTTGAGGTTTCTTTCTAAAATCTTTCAATTTTTCTTATTTAGATATAAAAGATGTTGGTGAATTGTCCTTGTCCTAAATAACCAAGTGACAAAAATATCCAAAAAACACCACCAAAATGCTTTTCTTTTGATTGTTTTTAAACTGCATGTTGAAGCTTTTCTCTCTGAATTTTCTATTCATGTGAAAATATTACTTTGCATTAAGCATATCATAAATATGAGGATGCTGTTCTAATTGTGGAGTTTCTAGAAATTTTTCTGCTCCAATTCAGCCCCCACAAATGAGTAATGACTCTTCTGCAAGTTTTGAGGGTCAGTTTGGATAAGCGTATTCACTTTGGAAATTAAGACTGTGTCCAAATCCACAGCTGAGAAGAGATAATCCCAAACTCTATAATTAATTAAACTCAGACCAGTATAATTTAGTCCAAACCCCATAAACTCTCCATGAGTAAGTTTATTCCCCCATATTAAAGGTTTGCTTTTATTTGTGTTTCCACTGTGCTTTTATTTGTGCTGCCATTCCTTTTTCTTTTTTGCTTTGTTATTTTTTAAGCACCTTTTTATGATCTACGGTGTAAAGGCTGGACATTTTGTCACCTGTATTAAATTATAATTTCGTTTAGATGGGAAAAAAAGACAACTTCTTTTTTTTTTTTTTTTTTTCTGAGAAAACCTCTCCTATGGATGACTTTCATAAAGTCTGTAAAAAAGATACGCTGTATGTATATGGAATATTCCTAAAATCTGCCTTTGGGGAGATTAATTCATACTTGGTGACTTTTCTGCAATCTCTTCTGTGAATTAAGTTTCGAAATATACTGTTTCTTCCTTTACTAACTGATTTTTTAAAAGATGGAATCGTTCTGTATAATTGTGCTTTTCCAAATATTTAATCTGTTCAGTTCTGCTGTGTTAAGTGGCAGAACTATGGATTTAATGCTTTTTGCCTCTGCTACTATACTATGGGAGCCTACGTACTACTGTTACACACCAAAAAACATTATAATTAAGTAAACAGCAGTTACTAACTGCTAGAGATGATCATCAAAATGGGGGGCATTATGCATATCACAGCATTATTTAAAGACATTGTACAGAATTGCTTTAGCTCTGACTACACTAACACAAAAATTTCCTGATAGTCTCAGCAGCAGCAGCATGAGTGGTAATAAGGAACAGATGCTGAAATAGATGTGTTTTGAGGCCTTAATTTGATACTGCATGACCTCTTCTTACCAGCAATGCTGTGAGCAGGACATATATAGAACAAAGTATCTGCTTAACTTGCAGATCTCTGGTCCTGCTGGTGGCATAGTTACTGGGTGACTGGAAGAGTCTTTTGTTTGTACACAGAGCATATGATCCAGAACAGACTAGGTGAGATATACAGTAATTTTACAAGAAGCAGAATTGCACTATGAAGACTGTTACAAATTAGGTGTCATAGAGCAAACTTCATCCTTATAGATTCCTTGTCATTTTAATATGAGAGATCAAATGTTGACACCAATTATTGCTAGACATCCTGTAGGTTTGGATTGGTGTAACTCAGGGTGGCACTTGGCCTGTGGACTGCCTGGAAAGGAGGAAATTGCTGTGTCCATCCTTAGCATGGAAATGAAAATTACTTTGATAGCATACTTTAAAAATATACACAAGAGTCAGACATGTCTGACACCAAACAGATTGTCCTGTCAACTTTTTGTAGTGTTGTGTGTTCCTGTATTCATTTATCCATTTTGTGATTATTTGCACTGTAGTGATATCTTCCTTGGGTTGCTCACTTCGACCATAAAGTCGTACTTCAATTTTGGCTGGAGTATGTTAACATCTGTTCCTTTATTTGTCTGTAATAAAGAAAGACAAAAAGGAGACAAATCAAGAATTATTTCATTTTGTCAGGAAGCTATATTTATGAGTTTCAAATACTTTCCTGGTTATACAAGATTTTTGATTGTGTTTCTGTATAAAATAACAAACTCAAGGAGCTTATTCTGGAGGAGGATTCAGGGAGAGTTCAAATTAATTCCTTGTGATGTCTACTGTGATTCAGTAAAATATGTTAACTTATATAGTTTTGGTGAGAGTATAGGTTCTGCAGCAGGAATATCTCTCCTTTTCTTGTTATCTAATACCAATTATGAATAGATCCCATATGAAAACTCGTAGTGTGTGGCATTTTTTTAAATAGTGGGAAAGTGCTCTCCTGTAGTAAAACTTTGACAGGTTGGAATCAAACACCTGGAAAACAGGTTGTTTTTTTTTTCTTTTCATTTGGGATCTTGAGTTTGAAGAGCTCACTGTAAAAGTTTGCTGAAGTTACTTTAGAACATATTTAATCCTGCTTCCCTGGGCTGCATGCTGCCTCCAGGAGCTCAGGAGCTTGAGAGGCAGAAATACTGCAGTGCAGTTCTAAAGTCCTTAGGATAAGAGGTATGGTCCCTATGAAGGAAATAGGAGGTGCAGCGCTTTTCATGTCAGGCACCATATGTAATTTTAATACTTATTTTTTATTTACAACATTAGCAGAAGACTATTTAGAAAAACATGTTGATCTATATTTCCAGGGCTCTCTTTCAGCTGGCATCCTTTAACTGGCTCTTCTGTGCATGAATGGTTACTTTTGCTGAAAGTGAGATACACCGTACCACACAGGGGAAGAGAATGCTGTAAGAGGTGATGGAGAAATGCTAGACTGCCCATTTCACTTTCCCTTGAAGAACTTGGGGCAATAGGCCTGCCCTCCACTCGTTGAAACTGGTATTAAACTTGCAGCTGCATATTGTTTTCATTGGCTGAACGAGGCCACCAGTGAGGGTCATGGTCTTAGTTCTGACGATTTGTTTTGCTTTGGAGGCTCAGTAGTCCTCCAGGAACTGCAGATTAGTTCCACGGGTGAGCTGAGACTTGGCAGTTTACTGAAAAAAAACTTTACTGGAAAGTAGTTTTGAGTGAAGCCTATCTACTCCAGTTTGAATGCACAGAAACCTGCGGAGTTGTGGAGGCTCTACAGAGCTTTGGTACTCACAGGATACTTTTAGGATGTCAGAAATGCTGTTTTGCTAAGAGTTTAGTAGGTTGTACTTATCTCTTTTTATGGTTACCTCACATATTCTTTGGGCTGGAAAAGTCTGTTGACTCAGAAAAAACAGAGCAATACATTGACCTGTTTACAAGGATAGGACAAGTTAATACATTAAACCATTTACAAGGAGTAAATGAATGGGGAAGGCCATGAACCTCAGGACACTGAAAAGTAGATCTATCCTTAAAATAGCATTTCAATAGTAAAAATCATTGGATGGCAGGTGAATGTGTTATAAAATAATTTTTGTAGCCCTAGTATCTTGAAGACAGTCAAGTTTGTGCTCTGTAATGCTAATAAAGATTGACAGAATGCTGTTAGCACTGATTCTGCAATTCACCTATTGATATTTAGAACTCCTTGTACTTAATTCTGTCCTACATCATGATTATACACCATGTTATATCAGTTTATGCTGGGTTGTCTTAGTCAGGTTATCAGAAGGACACTGAAAGTGAAACTCTAAGTCCCCTCACTTGAAAGACCTTGTCTTACCTGCACCATAACACAGTTGGCAGATATTCTGTTGCACAGCATGGGACAATATACCCAGGAGGCAAAGGATGTCTGCTTATGTTGAATTACAAGCGTCCTTTGACATGTTACAAGCTCAGATCATATGCAGGGTAGTCCTGTCAGAATCCTGAAATTGGACATTACTTACATTTCATTCAGCAGGAGGTAAAGAGTAGGAGTAAGAAGATGTTATCATGGGACCATTAGAAATTCCCTAAGGTACTGAGTTCCAGAAACAAACCCCCTTTTTTCATGCATTCTGTTTTGTAAGCATTTAATTGAAGTTTGTTATTGACAGCTGTTAGAATGAGAATGCCATCACCAACAGGACTATATCTGAGGTAATGGTCTAATCCACTGTGCAATTATTTAGTTTGCACACTTATCAGAGATTACAGTATCGTAGTCAATAACTAGAAAGATAAAATAAATCAAGTTATTTGATTTAGAACATTTCTAGAAAGCCAGGTCTAGTTGTCTTATGGCAGAACTATTGGAGATCTCAAAAAGAGAATAGTATCAAAAACACATATGGTATATTTGAAGAAATATTTTTCCAAGGTATGAAACAAATTGGTGGAGTTTCCTTTTGTTTGGCCAATTTTCTTTTTTACAACCAGTTGACAGGAGAATGGTCTGTTTGCACAAAGGGGAATAGAAGATTGGAAAAGGGCAGGGCTTTTGGCAGACTAGGTTCTGAATTAGATCAGATGATCTTAAAATCTGAAAGAACAAATTAAAAAAATGGAAATTCAAGAATAATATGTATACATTTGACTATTCTGTTTCTTCTCTGATTAAAAGTTGGGGTTTTCAGCAATATTTTTTGTTATTTTTGTGGCAAAAAATTATTCAATTTGAATAGGTGTAACATCTTCACAACAGAAGGTTTTCCAACATACTCCTGCATAATGGTAGCTTACATGATGCTAATTGTGGAACACTGAAAACTCAAAGTATGTAGCCTTCAAATTCATACTTCTAGAAAATGTCCAAATCTTTGTAAATTTGCCTTTGCTCTTTTCTTTGAATACTTCTTTGGTTTTCTTAAGCTGCTGAAACTAGAACCAGAAGTAACACACTAAAAAGCCAGGGAGGTAGAGGTTCTTATGAATATCTGTTTGTGCATGTGTGAGTTAAGCTGGGGATATTTGGTAGATCTTGTTACATTTGCTGAGATTAAAACCAAACAAGGATAAAAGCCCATGAAAGTGCATAGCACCAAAGAAACTATTCATTTGCTATAAAATATATTTTGAACAAGAGCAATAGATTCCTGTTATACCTTTTTCCTTTGTCTGAATGAAAATGATAATTTAGTGATGCTTTTAATTCTATTATACATTTTAGCAATGTATGTTATCTGTTTTTAGCAATTCTACCTGGTTTAGGGGAATATATATTCATTTCTCTGTGCTTTCCCATGCTGCATTCATTTTCCATATTCCCTGGAAATAGAAATTAATTAAGATTGTTTGGAAAAATGCAGATTTGCTAGTCAACTGGACCAGTCATTGAATTGTACTTTAAGAGCAACTTCCCATGCCAAAGCCCTGAGATGTGTTTTCAGGTAGTAAGTGATAATAGGTGAAACCTGTGAAACTCTTCAGGTCCCGGGGAGAAGCTTGCTTATTCACAGAATTACTGACTGGTTGAGGCTGGGAGGAACATCTGGAAGTCACCTGTTCCATCCTCACTTCCCTCCCCCAAGGAAGGCCACCTAAGCTGCTTGCCCAGGCCCATGTCCAGATGGTTTTTGAGTATGTCTCACAATGGAAAATTTAACCTCTCTGAGTGAGGTGTGCCAGTAATCAGTCACCCTCCTAGTGAGAAAGTGTTGCCTGGAGTGCAGTTTGTTTCAGTTTGTGCCCATTGCTCCTTGTTCTGTCACTGGGCACCAGCGAACAGAGCCTGGCTCTGTTTTCTTTGCACCCTCCCTTCAAATATCTTTAGAGATCTGTGAGATCCTCCTGGGCCTTCTCTTCTCCAGGCTGAACAGTCCCAGCTCTCTCAGCCTTTCCTCACACGTGAGGTGCTCCAGTCCCTTCATCATATTCATGGCCCTGCCTTGAACTCTCTCCAGGAGCTCTGTGTCTTGTACTAAGACGCTTAGCACTGGATGCGCTCTCTCATCTCAGTGTTGCCTCAGCAGTGCTGAGCAGAAGGATCACCTCCCGGGACCTGCTGACAGTGCTCTGCCTGATACAGCCCAGGATACTGTTGGTCTTCTTTGCAGCAAGAGCACACTGCTGGCCCATGTTCAACTTGGTATTTACCAGAACCCCTAGGTCTGTTTCTGCCAAGCTGCTTTCCAGCTGGGTGGCCCCTGGCAAATGCTGGTGCCTGGTGCTGTTCTTCCCAGGCGAAAGGCTTTGCCTTCATGAGGCTCCTGTCAGCCCATTTCTGCAGACTGTCTATGTAGATGGTAGCACAACTCTCTGGTGTTATCAGTCATCTCCCCCCATTGTGTGTCATCTGAAAACTTGCCTGGGGTACATTCCACTGCATGCTACAGATAGCCAATGGAGATACTGAACAGCATTAGAGCCAGTATTGAAACCTGGGGTACACTGCTAGGTACTGGCCTCCAACTAGACATGTGCCACTGCACTAACATTCTTTCCGGTAGGCAGAGCTTGAGGGAGGCAAAAACAATGGCACAGAGACCAAATTACTTTTTAACTCCTACTAGGGACTTAGCAGATCAGAGTTGAACAGTAGAAAAGGTACAGCTGGAAATCAGTGTTTCCTAGGTGGTCATGTTCTATCAAAAGCGCCCTATAAAAAAGCCTTACATAACATCTAATCCCAAGAGCTGTCACACTGACATTTATCTCCAAGATATGCATTTCTTACAAGTTACCCAGGCTCTTACTCAGCCTTTATTCTTAGGGCAAGGAAATTGGTAAGGCTTAGAGAAACAACATAAATATTTACAGCAGTACTGGTAGAGCATATTTCCAAACACAGAGTTTTAGTCAAAAAAACTTTTTCTGTTAGAAAAACTTGCTTTGAAGTCAGTCTTCTGAATGGTTTGATTTGACATCTCTTGTACCCATGCATTACCAAAAAACAGTCAGTCATGGCTTCAAAGTGATTCAGTGGTGATAAGAATCAGAGCATACGTTTAGCATTCATGCCAATTTATACCTTTGTAAGTTGAAGACAATTACAAGGGTTAATTACACAAGAGCCTTCGTCCTTCTAAGTCTTAACCAGTTAAGGAACAGGTTTTCTCTCCGTAATTCATTAGGAAGGATCTAGAGAATGGCTTGGCTTATTGCCACAAGACAGCCAAGGGACAGAATCATAGAATCCTAGAATAGTTATGGTTGGAAAGGACCTTAAGACCAACTAATTCCAAAACCCCTGCCATGGGAAGGGACACCTCACACTAAACCATATCACACAAGGCTATGTCCAACCTGGCCTTGAACACCACCAGGGATGGAGTGTTCACAACTTCCCTGGGCAACCCTTTCCAGTGCCTCAACACCCTTACAATAAAGAATTGCTTCCTCATATCCCATCTAAACTTCCACTGTTTAAGTTTGAACCCGTTACCCTCTGTCCTATCATTACAGTCCCTAATGAAGAGTCCATCCTCAGCATCCCTATAGGCCCCCTTCAGATACTGGAAGGCTGCTATGAGGTCT
>JANRGW010012175.1:17344-50816 GCA_024733675.1 Psilopsiagon aymara | reverse complement strand
GTCCCTGCCCATGGCAGTGGGGTTGGAACTAGATGATCTTAAGGTCCTTTCCAACCCTAACTATTCTATGATTCTGTGATTCCATGCGGTATCTCTGAGCTCACTGGTCATCAGGGAGCTATGAATGGTCCTTCACACAGGAGCATTGCACAAGTGCTGAAAGGTAAGGAAAGGTAGGATCACTGAGTGAAATAAAGTCAGGAGAGTCTTTAACTTTGGCATCAAGCCCTTTTAATCTTCCTGTTTGCACACACCCCCATGCTGTCCTGCTGTGGCTGGCTGGCTGGGCCTGTAAGAGGTGCTGTGCACTTGCTAAAAAGCAGCATTGCCTGCCTCAGTGGTGTCTGTGACATGGCCAGCCCCACGCCTTGTTTAGCATCTTTTGATTCTGTATGCTGCTCTTCAAAGAGTGGGATTACTATGTTCTCTAAAAAAAATTACAGTTTGCCCTGTCTTTTATGCATCTGTCTCTCACTGTGATCAGGGACTTTCTTTTGATTGGGGCTGTCTTTATCTCTGTAGGTCTACCAGCAAAATGAAGGCGTGATTGTAGCACGTTGGCCTGTTTTAATTTAACCAGTAGAGGTAATAGTAGCAGTGAGGATGCAGCAGCACTGGCTAGCAACCAAGTAATAAAAGTCTCCAGAGACCTTGTGTGTGTATCTCAAGGTATGTTGACACTGCAGCAACTGCTGCTTGCAGGGGCATTCTGAGATAGCTGTTAACAATTTCACAATGAATTGTTACTTAGCAATGAGTGAAATAACTGCCACAGTGTTTATTTTTCTTCTTGGGTGAGTTTTGCAGCTTGTCCAGGGTACCACACTACTCTGGATGGGATGCAGCTGCTCTAGCTACCAGAAAACAGTGACAGTGGTTTGGATGAATGGTATAAATGTTCATCCAGACACATCCTCAGCACATACAGAGTAAATGCTATGAGATTAAAGCTAGAAAAGGAGGCAAAGAGAAGACTGGCTTCTACATAGAGCAGTTTTGTGGCTGTCATGTCAGAGGAGGGCTGGGGACAAAGTGATGCTTTCACTCCAGTGGTGGATGTGTAAGGCTGTGCTGGAAAAATGATGACCAAGACTGTTAAAACTTTCCCGTGGTGCCTGATTCTGGAAGAAGGAAAGTGCTGGAAGAGACTGTCATGCTGCAGAACAACCTGCTGCTGTCTTGAAAATGGCAGAAATAGAGCATGAAAACTGGGCTTCAAACCCCAACCAAAGATATATGAATATTATCTGCCACAGACTGATCCCTGAGCTTCTCATGTTTTACCCTGTGGCATAGCTTGTGTAAGCTGTCAGACTAATGAAGGTACACAGAGCTGAACTGAATATCTCAGCTCTGCAAAGCCAGCCAGTACTTCTCCTCACTGACCTGTGCCTGCTTGGTGGATCTAGAATTTGGATCTATCATCCTTGCAGGTAGTTTTTGCATGCTAAACCCAGTACCACCTGTGTGTGCCTATTCCCTGTCCTGAAAAAGGGCTCGGTTTCCTGTTCAGTCCAGCAGAATTGGACCTTTGGATTTGAAAATAATCTGTTTTTCAGCTAACAAGATTTGTCCTCAGGGCTTCTTCTTGCATTCTACTTTGAACATGATTCCTATGTGCTGCTGACTTTGTTAAGGTAATGGGAATGATCTGCGTATGGAGTTGACCATATATTATACATAGCTAGCTTTGATCTGCAATATGTGTTCTAAATGAGATGCACTGAAAATTTTTAGGAGTCATTCTGGTGTGCTTCTCAACTGCTGTAGACTCACTTTGTACCTTTGCCACTGAAGATCCAATCCAGGTTTGGGACAAGTCTAATGGCCTGTATCTTTCTGGTTCAGTGTTTCAGACACACACAAAATCGCCCTGGAGTTTTGATAAACCTTGCTAAGGCTAACAGGAACGACGAAATAAGTCATCTGAAAATCAGGCCCTTTGTATTACCTTATGAACCCGAGACTTCTGTTTTCTACAGGTAAGTTTGAAATGCCAGATATTCCTGTTTCTGACGGCCCTGTCAAGGCTGAAAACGCCAGCGCGAGCTCCCCAAGCAAAGGTTGGTACTGCAGTAGCCCCACCTGCTGTTGGATAGGGAGGAAGCGGCTTGGTCCTTTAATGCAGTTCGATTATAGGAGGCAAGCGAGTCCCTTCACATTACACTCTCTCTTATCGCCCTATTTCACCCTTGCATTCTTCCTTTTACTTCCGTATGCCCTTATGCTTGTCATATCTTCCTTTGATTCCAAGGGGGTAGGAAGTATATCTTATCTCTATTTGTAAAACACTAAGTAAATTTACACGCAATCTAAGTGCTTGATAGTAATAACCTGGATCTTCTGCTTTCATCAGCATTTGATTTCAAGAATTCTCTGTGAATCTGAATGAGAAAAAGTTACAAAGGCAAAGGTATAATTAGGGTTCCTGAGGTGGTTTTATTCTAATCTGAGGAGGGTGATTTTCTAGTGGTTGTGATTTTTTTGTTGGTTTTTATTTTTTTTTTTAGAAATGAGAGCACCATAAGCAAGTCTGCCTAGAATAAGAAAGAAAATGAATATGAGACTTTTTAATTGACCAGTACTCATAAAAAGGATAGGGTGTTAAATGATGTTCTTAGAGTCTTCCTTAAATTGAGCTGTTGCTTTTAGGAGTATGAGATGTGCTTTTGGAGCATAAAAAGACTTATGCCTGAAGGGTTTCTTTTTTAGTATCATTTATACATTTTAGGGCCAATTCTGCAAGGTGCTTCAGTCCATGCCTGTTTTCAATAACAATTCTGTTTCAGACAACATGAATGTTGCTGAATCAGGATTTAGACCATCAACCTCTCTTCCCCTAGAATAAACCTATAGTTAAATCACTATCTCCCCAAGTATGTCATTTTAGAAGAATATGGCCTGCAGTGTGACACATTATTTTGCATTTGAGATTACAGAAGGACTCAATCCAGCAAAATTGGGCTCTGGAATGAGAGTTGTTTATGAGGATTCTTTAGTCTCTGACATTAGAAGTGTGAAATTGAATGTGCATGAATGTATGTGGTGTTCTTCCTGCTTGTAGGATAGGATATGTACAGGTAGAAGTAGAGTGAAAAGGTGTTGTTATTTAGTTTGTGAGAGTGTGAGGGTTGAGGACAGTTGATGGAATTTAGTTTGTTACAAAGTGAGTAGAACTAAAGTTCTGGTGTTATTGGAGATGAACAGAGATTCTTCCAAGATACATACTCAGCAAAAAGTCAGCAAAATTGGCTTCAGATGACATTGTGAAACCTGGGTATTTGTGACATAGCATGTGCTTTACACCTGGGCTTGTAGATTTCTTATTTAAAATCTGCTATTAAGCCTCAGTATGTCATTCTAATAGGCTGATATGATAACTAATAGACAGCATTGAGCATCTACTTCTTTCTTGCATAATGAGAGCTGGATACATCAACTAAACAAGATTTTTAAAGTGAGTAAAACAAAAAATGCTTTAGCACAGATTCTTAACAGATAACAAAGATATTTATTTTATTCATGTATATAATCATTTTCTCTCAAAAGCTAGTTTAGGCCTTAATTTTTAAGAGGATGTTTGGATTTCTTGGATGGGGAAATGTGTTTGCTTGCGTCTCTCCCTGATCTGCTTTGTGCCTGTGTAACCCAGCAGGGAGAGTGCAACACTTCTTGATATTCTCAGAAGAAGTGAATGTACCTTGCTTTGAAGACCAGCGAGGCACAATAGTGGCTCATAACACCACGTTCAGGTTCTCCATAGAGGTTACACTTCACCCTAAAAGACCTTAAAATGTCACTACTGCTACAAAGTGCAGTGATTGCAGAAGCTCAGTGCATGACATACAAAGTAAAAAGGAGAGGACAGTATCGCTGCTGCATTTGAAATATAAGTTTGTTAGATTATATCTATCATGTTTCACTGCAAAACACTAAGAAGCTGGAAGTTGCCTTATTTGTTTTCTTAGTGCAAGGCAGCTTTGTAGGTAACTCTGATGCCAGAGTCGTTGCAGTGGTTTGTAACAAGTAAGAATGAGTCCTGACTTTACCTTACAGACAAGATAATCCTTCCCTTTCTATGGATATTAGTATTCATTTATCCTGGAATAAAGCAGCACTGAGGCTGAGACATCTGGTAACAGCATCTGTGTGGCAACTAAGTGTTCTGGTGTCTGTGATACTCCTATACGTGGGCAAGGTAGATTTGGATGCTGGAAAATTGCAACAGGAATTAAAGTACATTTTCCCTGAGGAACTCAGTAGGCAAGCAGCTCATCTATTGGTGTACAGTGGTTTGCAAATCATGGAGTAAAGGCTGATGAACAAGAATCTGGACCTATGAAGGATAAAAATATGACAGCCTTTGTGTGAATTATTGTTACTGTTATTAGGTACAAGTCATAAACAATTCAGGCATCTGAAGTGATTGATTAATCTTTTCTTAAAATGTTTGTTAATAACATGATGACTCTTCCTGTACATGGCAGTTTAAAAATGCATGATCTTGTCTATGCATGGGCTCCAATTAGTCTGCTCAATCAAGAATAGGGCAAAGGAAGTATATAGAGAGGTATTTTATTGTTTACTCAGGATTTTAGCTAAGTGTTTGAAAGGCCTGAGTTAGCCAGCTCTCTGAGTATCCCTAGAGTACATGACTGAGGTAAGGTTTGCAAGGGGAAGTTATTAGTTTATTAAATATACTGCTAGAGTTGGAAAAAAAACCCCATAACATTCTGGGCATATAAAACATCCTTAGGGCATTTTAGAGGGATTGATGGCAGAATTTGCTATGTTGAAAGCTCAGTAGATATGAACTTATGTCTGTTTGGCTCAGTTACTGTGCTGTGAGCAGCGTAATTTAAATATTGTGTGTTTCCAGAAGGTTAAGGTTGCTGGTACACTTCATGCTCTTCACTGTCAAAATCAAACACTTTAAAAACAAGTGACAATCTTCCATTTGCCGCTATGCAGTCAGTGAAACTCTTCTGTTAAGGTCGAAATCTCTAAGGCTAGGATCAATTAGAGTGGGGTACTTGAATTTGTTAGTCTCACATGAAACAAATGCAGAAATGACTGTGTAAATTGGTGGTAAGGGGTAAGCAGCACACCAACCAAGTTGTGGGCTAAATTTGCTTAATAGTACTTTCTGTAAGGGGAAAGGCTGTGATCTGAATGTAGGATTGCCCATATTCACATATTTAGGAACACTTTTCAAAGATCTTGTATCACTGGGGCAGACACTTGCAGAGTAGTGGCACAATGTCATAAATTCTAGAGTTTTTCTCAGAGCTGGAGTGCTGCCATTTCAATGGTGGCAATATCCCACATTCTACCTAGAGCAGCCAAAGGTTTACTAGCAACGAGTACCCCCTATGTTAGTGTCTTGAAATCAAAATCTGTTGACATGATCGTAACAGTAATCCCTTCTCCAGGTGTGCTTATACAAATTACTGAGACGGAAGGTAAGGTGTGGACTTGGTATAAATATATCTATACAGCAGTGTTAGCCCACTTTCAGTGAGGGAGAGCATAGGCAACAGAGACAACTAGTTATGAAGCTGGTCATTACATAGAGAATTCACCTAAGCTCTTCTCACAATGATTTGTTCTTATAGTTTTATTCTAGGCTACAGTATCAGTCTTCAGTTTTATCAGAACTTAAAGTAAAGCTTATTTTGTACTATTTAATTTTAGATATTATTCCTGGTTTCATTGCAAACTTTTTGGAAGTCCAGTTGCTATATAGCAGACTTCTCAGAATGGCTGTATATATTTAGGTTATCTTCTTGACTTCCAGTCACTTCAGCTAAGGGACCCATGACTTTTATGTTACAGGACACTGCAAAAGATGCACCTGCCAGTTTTATTTCTGTTTCTGCACTGTTGGAAGAGGTTTGGAAGTTTGATCTAAGAATATTCCTGAAAATTGAGATGCTCTTCTGAATCTTTCCAATTTGCTGGGGGAATATTGTGGTATTTGTTTTGCTGGAGGACAGCTCAGGGTTTTAGAGGTCCTTTTGAGACTTACAACCTCTGATTTTTGGATTCAAAATGTAAAGCCCAGGTTATGAGCACTTCTGTGGGGATTTCTAGTGAACTCAATGAAAGTCTTGTATGAAATGTGTGTTGTCACATGCTGTGTTGTCTTCTGGGCAGACCAAAAATATCACACATCAACATTTCTCAGGAAATAGCTCTATTTTTGACTCAGTATCATGTGAGCAGAAGCTGGACGTGACATAGAATGCAAGTGAATGTCAAATATGAGCAGGAAGAAATCTTTCTTTACCCATTTATGGAGTGGCCATTTGTCAGCATCTGGTAAGTACATATCTATTTTAAGTAGAACAACATTTGAAATGTGCCACTCATATGTGATTTGAGTTCGAAATGTAGCTTGTAGTTATGAGTCTGTCTTTAGCATATTACTATATGCTGCCCCAAAGCCTTTGGGTCACGTATACTTATATCAGATTTAATTTTCTTTTAGTTGTAGTATTAATTCAAGAGTTGTTACAGTTTGCTTAAAAATATCGATGTGATTTTTCTTGGCATTTTGCAAACCTCATAATTTTGGAATCCTAAACGAACTGTTAAAAGAACTATTTATTATAACTCTATTGTATGGATATATTTTGAAAATCAATGTTCATGATCTTGGTGACACATCAAAGTGGAAAAAAAAAAAACCAAAACCAAAACCAAACCAAAATGGTCTTGGACTTTAACAAAAATACATGAAGATCAAAAGACAAAGATCGAACACTGTCAAGATCAAAGTGTATTTTGTGTTCCGAAGTCCTGATTCAGCAAAGCATGTAAAAAAAGAATTTCAAACACAGTGAGTTTTGGTGGCAGCCACAGAACATGGTTACATTTACTGCTGTGATTGTTGCTTCCCCAAAATCCTAACAAAACAAAACACTTGCCCACAAACAAGTAATCAAAAATACTGTAACCATTCTCCATTTTCACATCCTCAGTCAGTATTTCTTACACAGTTTGCATTATTCATTATTATTTGCTTTAATCTGAAGGACTTAGAGTTTCAAAAGTTCCTGCGTTCACATCTCTGCTTCTCTTGGTAAATGCACTTAGCTGGTGAGGAATAGCTTGTCCATGTCCTAGTAATCTTTTAGTCACATATGCTTTATGCAGTAGACATACGCAGTGCTCTTCCTCCTTCTCTGTCACCAAGAATCTTAGAATATATGTGCTGACACCAAATAAAGCAGTACTTCTTTATTTTCTTAGTGGAAAATGCCTGGTAAGACTCTTTGATTCCCTCCATCTCTCTCTGTTTTTCAAGCAGACCAGTGTTACAAGAGAACTTTCAGCCAGATGAATGTTTTCTGGCAATAGCACTTTATGTTTTCATAATATCCTTCTTCTGAGGGTCTAAAATGCTTTACAGCAGTAATAAATTAAGCCTTACAACATTCTATGTGGTAGGTGACTATTATATCCATTTTATGAATGCCAGACTTCATGGAATAAGCTGCATTCGGCACACTATGAGCAGCCATTAGGGGGTTCATCCTAGAATGATCATGTGATTGCTGTCTATAATGGAGTCTATAAATGAGGTACCTACGTGGCAAAGCATTAGGACTTTTAGGAGCAGTGTTTGTCTTTGGGCCTTGTTCAGGGAGCTTTGAAAAATAAGTTTGTGGAGAAAGCTGAGATTAGACACTAAGAAAAGTCTTGGAAAGAGGTGAAGATAAATCCCTAATAAATGATGGAGTGGAAGTTCAGCAGTATGGAAATAAAGCTAATGTGGAAGAGGGTCTGGGAAATCAAAGGAAAGGTTTTAGAGTAGAGGAGCCATGATCACATGTTCTTGGCTGCAATCCAAAATGTATAGGCGAGTCTGGCCTCCCTGTGATACTTCAGCTGAGAAAAAAGGAAGTAATGACTATTGTTAACAACACTCATTCCAAACCTAAAACCTAAATAACTGTAGGCAGCTCTACTAATTCAGTTTTTAAATCAACAGAAGAACTGAGTTCCATCTCTGCATGGTTAAATGACAAACCAGACTTGGTTATATTTGTGCCTGAAATAGGTACCTCACTGATGGCACCTCCCAAGCCCATGCAGGTGCACAAAACCTCTTAGGATCTCTCTTGCTTAAGTGCTTGAAGTCTCTTCAGCGTCTCAGAGTGCATAGAAGAAGGGGAATAGAAAAAATTTAGTTTTAAAATAAAGCTCAGTTGTTGTAGGGATGGGGATATAAAGTGTGATTGTCTGGATTAGCAGTAGTTGAGACACTGATGAGCGTGGCACCCCTCCCAAGATAAATTAATATCATATGATAAACTCAGTAGTGCTTCGTGACATGATTTTTTAGTTGTAAAAAAAATCCTATCATACGAGAACAACCTCATTATTCTGTTGAGATGAAACAAGGAATGCATGCAACAAGGAATATCTTCTGTTCTGAAATATTCATAAGTTTTTCTGTTTTCTTTTTCCACTGACACAAACAGTCAAGAAGCAGCCTGGAGGAAATGTCCTTCTCTCCTGGAAAATGAGTTGGTAATTTATTCACATAAGGCCATGTAGTCATTTTGAATTAGCACATTGTGGAATCTACTAATAAAATGAAGTCAGTTTACATTTTAAACAACCTTTAATATTTGTAAAAGTAAATATCCCTTAATTTCTCAGCAATTTAGATGTAATGGAAATTGTCAGAAATTTTAATTTCTCCCCGTTTAGCTCACTCACAATGGCTGTCAAACAGTCAAGTGATATGACGTAAAGTACCACTAATCGTTTCAGCACAAGACAGTACTTCAAAGGTAAGGCAAAGGATGTGCAGACACTAATGAAATTTTATTATCAGAACATAGAATTAGAATTGTGACAAGAGACAATGGTGGCAGTGACATGCAGCTAGAATGTTAAACTTCTGAAATCTCCAAGCTGAGTGTCGCAGACAAAAATAGCTAGAGCTACAGACTTCTTAATAGTCTTAAATGGAAATTGAATGGGTTCAATTAATCAAATGAAAAACTATACAGAATTATAAAAAAGGCTCATTCTATATTTTCAGGCTATTAACCTGCATGGCCATTAAGTCCTGTTATAATGGTGTGGCTCGCAATGCATGTGTTGCTTCCCTAAGAGTATGTGTTTTTGTAATTCATGGGGGAACATGTGAAGCTCTTAAGATGGCGAGGCATGATGGCTTTTGTAACAACATGCTTGGGCAGATTCCCACTGAAAGCAGGTCTTGTTTCATGTAATCTAGCCAATCCTAGCTGTAAAATAAGACTATGTATTTCTGAATAGGTGAGCATGAGGGGTTTGCTTCAGAGCAGATAACTGGTCCCCAGCATAAACAAGGTTAAATGGTGAATTTAACGACTTATGGCGTCCATTGCTGTTTTGATGTTCACTAAAAGAGTATCTGCTTTATAAAAACCCACAAGAATCTGCCAGATGCTAAAGAAGAAATAGCTTAGATGTTATGGGTTCACTTGAATTTAGTCCTCAAGTATTCATAAAATAACTGTCTCTGTACCCAGTGCACTTTCCTAAGTCTCAGAACTGTGGTAGGTGTCCTGTTGCCTTCTGAGCCTCAGCAGCTGCAAGGGAAATGGAAAATGCCACCTGGAATTTATTAGGTTTATTTCTTTATGAATTTCAGTTAGATTTGGGTAAGAGTGATCAAAGTTTGGAAAATTCTATCTTCTGTAGAGAATTCTATTTTCTGTAGAGAAAATTCTATCTTCTGTCCTCTGCTATTAGGAACTTGGTCTCTGATTCTCAGATTAGTCCAATAAATCTGCAGTGGCATCAGAAAAGTATTTGAGAAGGGTTGGAGTCAAAATATTCCAGTCTATTTTACAAGTGCACTTTAGGAACTTCTACAGAATGCCTGTTCCGTAGGAGACTTGTGCAAGTATAAGGGCTTGATTAAAATCTGGCAGCCAGCATGGATGTGATAGTAAGTAGCTCTTCTGCAACTTCCATAGGATACAATTCAGCAGGAAGTCTGCAGTGTCAGGCACTGGCTTTCCCTCTTTTGTCAGTGGAGTAACTATTGGATTTAGGGAATGAAGCAGAAGTGTAGTGAGCATAGAACTGAAACTAGAAAATTGTTACCAAACTCCTCCAGTGCACTGGAGTAGCGCACATTTCTTACAGTGTAATTACAAACCTCATTTAAAATGAGGATGGAAGATGCATTGTTTCCTTCAGGAGTTACTGCTGTACTCTGATGAACTCTCAGTAGCAAGGGAGCCTTTCCTCTGTGTAGTGAGAATGTCACAAAAGTCATGTAATTTATTAGCACTACCATGTAATTCCATGAATCTGGCAATAACAATGGTTTCTAAATAGTTAAGGCCACAGTATATACAACTAAGATGATGCTTTGGCCTGCCAGGATAGTCCAGTTTTTGAGACCTTGTCAAGGCTGTCTGTCTGATGCTTTCTGCTGAAAGCTGCTGCATTTTCATTCCCAGGAATGTGGCTGTATTCCCCCAGTCCCTTTTCTTATTCTCTGTCTACAGTGGCTTCATTTTGTCTTTTCCATTTTCTCCTAAGCGGTTCCGTTTTCTCTTTCTCTTTCTTTTGCATTTTGTTTCTCTGTAGTTTTTATTCTTGCAGAGGCCATCTCCAGAGAGTCCGAAAATAGATAATTCATGTTCCCTCGTGCTATTTCCTGTGCCACACTGCCACTCCCCTGCCATCACTGAGTGTAAACATGCAAGGATTCAAGCTATGCTGGTGTGGATACTTGCCAAGGGCAAACTGTAACCCAGAGTGCTTGATCATTAGCTGAAAGCAAACTGCACATCGTACATGCACATATGTTGTCTGTTTACAGTTTTGATTTCATTGCTAAGTTATGCAAGGCTACCAGTCAGGGAACAAAACCAATACCACATATGTTTGGTGACTACCCAAAAATATGATTTGTTCTCAGTACAAAAGGAGGAAAAGAGAGTCAAAAGCTTGTTTTCCACTTAGTAATGCAATTTGGAAGAGAGGTGACACATGGTTTGAAAAGATTTTGTGTTGCATTGTGAGCAAATTCTGAATGGGCAATATTCAGCTGTGTTGCTGCAGGGAGAGGAAACATTGCCACATGGTTTATGCAATCCAGCACCATGCATACGGCGAGCATCTGCAGCAAACTGCTCTGCAGAATTTAAGTACTAACAAACAGTTTCCCCTAAGTTTCAGATTCTCACAATCGGTTCATTTGCAGATGAATAGATCAGAAAAGCGGTCATAAAATGAATCCTTGTGACTTGCTTGTTCAGGAAAAGAGAGACTTTGTTCTTGGAGCTCTAACCCAAGGAGCTGGAGGTCCCAGACTATGGTCTGGGACTTGTCCTCAAGCCTCCTCCAGCTCCACATCAATGACAGTGAGTGGACAGCGCTCTCCTGTCACTAGTGTGGATGAACTTGGAGGATTTATGTACTATGGGATCACAAAGCTGTTTAAAATGGTTGGCTTCTGTAGTGCTGCCTGCTATATCCACTGCTAGCTCCTCTCATACCTTAAAGACCCCATCAGAGATGTCAGTGAAGCTTTATGTGAGTGGAGGTGTCTCACCACACGGGCAAAGGCACTATGTGGCTGCCTGGTGGAAAGCTTCTTATCTCCTATAGTATTCTTGAGTAATGAAGCTTCCCTTGATCTGCCAAACCTCTTGCATGTAACATTTACATGTATTTTGAAAGCACTGTTAGTAACACAAAATGGGATGCAAGGAAAATTCACATTGAAACCTGTTCTTATTGAGAGCAAGAAATCATTCTGGCAAGAGCAATCATCTAGTTTGGGTTTTCTTTTTCTTTTTTTCTATTTTTAGTTAAAATGCATTTGCACACTTCTTGGAAACAACAGTTCTTGGAAGCGAAAAGATTTATGTGCAGAGGGAAATTACATGGAATCCATTTTTCTTCAAATTAAGGTGCTCGATAGAAGAGCTATTTTCTTCAAATTAAGGAGCTCAATAGAAGAGCTGCCGAGCTAACTGGCTTATCTTAGTGTATTGGTACTAGTATCATGTATTGGACTGGGTAAGATTAACAATTATTAAACTCTACCTCTCCTAATAGAGTTGAAAATGCAAGCACAGTATTTCGGTAAGGGGGGAAAGCCTTGAAATTGTCATAAACCTCTTCTCTTCACTTTTAATACAACCTTTTGGTTTTTAATTACTTCTCTAAAGTGGAGCAATCACAGGATCCTCCTGTGACATTTTCAAGTTTTCTGTCTGCTCCACTTACGAGAAACAAATGGGTCTGCTCAGCTCCATCTAGATTGAGTTTTTCATGAAGTCATTACTTCTGTCACAGGGACTATTTTCAAATTGAAAAATCTGAAACAATAAATGATGGTGAAGCAGTTAATAACTGTTAAGAAATCACATTTGGAAAATTGCATTTAAGCAATAACCTTTCTCCCTGTAATTAAATGACAGAAAGGTCCTGGTTTTAATTAAGTCAGCAATTTATAGTTATGAAGCTATACTTCACTATGCAGATTAGAAGATGATAGGTCACAGAACACCCTGAGTGCATTTTTAGCGGAGCTGATCTGGTAATTACTCCACTGTTCAGTGGTGACCACAGTGAACCGTATCTGTAGATTAAACAATTTTCTTTTCCCTGCTCCATGATGTATAACCAGGATGAGTAAATGTACCACTAGGACTGCATCGAACATCTTTAAATTAAAATGGATTTTAAATGAGGGGGCATGAGCGAAGGAAGTAATGTTTGAAGAACAGCGGTAGAAATGAATGGGCCACTAGGCAAGTCTTGCAAGCAGAGAATATATCATTGTTTTACAGGGCTTTCTATCTTGTGCCTGAATGTTTGGTGCAGATTTATGAGGAAGTAAAATGCTAATGTTAGTGTATTTATAAACATATGATGGGGGTTTCATCTATAATTTATTCCCAGGCCCTGCATTATGCAGCCTATGAAAGAAAATGAAATGCTGTGTTGGACAGCGGAAGGGTTCATTAATACAGCTTTCACATTTTATTTAACTAACCCCTAGCTCATATTACACATTGATTATTACATTGTGAGATGTTTCTGAACGCTTCTTGTGTTCAATTCCTGAGGCCTTTTGCTAGCTACTTCAGTAAGATTTCAGCAGCGTTCAACTGTCTTATTTCAACTAGCACTAAGTATATTCACTCAGCCTTCAGGCATATGAGCAGTATATGTATATTTATGGATTTATTCTTTTTTCTGAAAGAGTTGGAGGAACAGAGGTAGAATTCAGTATTGCTATTTATTAGTAAAATGTGTCATTTTAGTTAGACGTTAAATATCCTGTACTCAAGTTGCTCAACAGAATCAGTTGTAAATCAAATGTAGCTACAGTGTAAGCCTTGCTGATCCACAGTTTGTAAATAAGGAATATTCAAATAGCACTTTAGTTTACAGCTACTATTCCTTTTACTTGTAAGCAAACTAATTCATTGACCAGAATAACTTCTTTAATGGGTCAAATTAGCTATCAGTGTAAATTGCCAACACTGCGTGGAAATCTGTTGAAGTTTGCCAGTGCACCAGCCTGGAATTTACGTAAAGAGGTCAATTTTTCTATGTATTACCACAAAGTGCTGTTGAGGGGGAGGGATGGCATGTATGGAAAGGGACAAAAAACCAGTTACAAGATGATATTTATGAGAGTGGACATCAGTAACTATTGACATTAAGTGAAGACAGCAGATGATGTTTTTCAGGTTTACTGATACAAATACTTGCTTACAATATCTTTTTACTGTGTTTGCTGGGTGATGGTTTTATTTTTATTCTCAGTTTTTTTCCAAACGTTACTCTGATTCTCTCTGACTTGAGCAGGAAGGGGCTTCAGCCAGCAGTAGGCAATGGCAGGATTCTTTCAAGGTTGAATCTGTCTGAGCAGGACATGGAAATAAAAGGCAAGAACAGCAACTCTCAAGCACAGCCACTGGAGCCTTTTCTGTCTGGTTTCAAGGGGGTGTGTGGTGATGGTGGTGGTGGTCCATGGAGCCATAACTTTAGATGCTGAGAGCACCAAGGGGTAATATACAGCACTGAATGCCAGGTTTCTAAATATGCAGTGGTTTAACTGAATGAGAAATTGTTTGAATGAGGATAAGCCTGAGCAGGTCTCATAGAATTGGAAATCTCAAGAAGATTCTTCTTTTAAAAGAGGGGAAATCTCCACTATAGATATTCTGGAATGCTGGGAGTATACAAAAAGAATGGAACAGCTTTTTACTTCATTTGCTGGTTTTTTTTTTATTGTGTTTTCTTTTTCTGTTGAAGGGATTGACAGTTTGAAGTTAATCAATGGCAGAACTTCCTAGCTTCTCCACTACACATGTGCACAACTCCTCCACCAGATTTATTCTGTATGGACAGAAACAAGCTTAGTGCCTCCTTTGTATATCTGTTCAGTTTCTTTAAATGTGGTACCAAAACAAGGGAACAGCTCTTTGACTACACAGGAAGCAATGGGAATTTAGCCCAAAGTTTTGATCATCTAGTGTAAAGGATGTATTTTGTACCCTTTACAAAGTCCTAGGGAAGCTGGGCAAGGAGGCACTTAAAGAGTAAGAGGATTAAGCAACAGTTAGCAAATACATACCTTAGGTTGGATAACTTTGACATATTTTCACACTGCTGAGTTTTGAACTCTTTTCAGAAGTCCCAAATGTATTAGGATAAGAACATCTTCTGACATCACAGTTGGCTTGTCTTCTTTCTCTTTTCTTTCTTTTCTCATTCTTTTTTTGTTCAATATTTTTATGATACTTAGTTGGTGGAAAGGAATTTCTTCCCTCTCTCATTCCCTTACTTGTACTGATGCTTACAATCCTCAGTGGGTACCACAGGTTCTTATGGTGAAGTTGTTTCAGAAAAATACTGTGTTGAAGGAATACAGTACTGCAAATTAATTTTGAGTATTTGTAAAGATCCTCCCCAGAACTGTGTGACATCTGGAGTTCAAAAGGTGGAGCCACAGAGCTGCAGAGCCCTAATCCCTGAAGCTGTAGTACACATAATATGGGGGCCCAAATGCCTTCTGCTTAGCACTGGGGGCAGTCAGTATAACTTCTGCATCCAAATTCCAGGATCTAGAGTCTGTTAAAGCTCATTGAAACTTGAAGCACAGAGATAAATACCTACTCTTTTCTAGCAATTACTATCTGTCACACCAACCTCTTGTTGTCAACAGAACTGTTTATCAGATGACTGGAAGCTGCTGAAGGTAAACGGAAATATATGAGATCTTAACTGGCTTCCACAGAAATGTGCAGTTATCCTCAATTCCTATATTAATTCAGTTAGTTAAATCAGCTAAATTTATGGCTTCTGAGGAGCATGAATTTACCGTTTTGCATTGTCCTTGAACTGCTGGAATTATTTATACTTGGAGGTACAAATTTCCTTTCATTCTTTGCAAAGCCTAAGGAAGCTCATAGCCTATTCCCTGTAGAAAAAATGGCTGTCTTGAAGCATGGGGACACAAAATAAATTGATGACAGAAGAATTATACATAGGACTCATCCTCCAGTGATCATGTGTACCTGCCATATAAGGACATCTAGAGGAAATCTTCCTTCAAGATAATCCATTCTTGCTATGTTATATCTAGGAAAGAGACATACAATTAAGGTGGGCAGGAAAGAATTTGAATTATGGAGAGGTACATGCTTCCTGATGTGTTTGACAGCAGAAGTCAGAGAGGGAAAGATGGTGAATTCTTATACTTCTCAAGGGGAAATGTGAATGTGAATCAATGTGACAAAAAACTGTCAAGTGATACTAGTGTGCTTTGGAAAAAGTGGTAAAATTCCTCCCCCTGTCTTTTATATGGAGTTCTTGAAGAACACCTTTTCAAATTCACTTCACTTGTAGTAGCTTTGCCTACTATAGAGAAGCCTACTGGAAAATGTTTGAGTAAAGTACTTTTGCCATGCTGTGATTCAGAATATTATCTTCACTCTCAGCAGTTTATCTGCAGGTGAGGTGGTGATACTTGAACTGGCTTTCAAGCAATTCCTGCAGCTGCTCACTTTCTGATTTTAAGTTCTTCATCTAACATCGAAACAATTAAACTGATCATTTTTAATTATGTCATTGGATCACTATGGTTGTAGAGAGGAAGCATAATCCACCGATTAATGTAATAGGTTTTAGCAATTATTTCCTCCTTTTGCCAATGTCTCCCTTTAATGCCATGGGGTTTTATATATTCTCTATTTCATTTATCACAGAAAAGCTCTTAAGGCTTAAGGGAGGCACTGTACAAACCAAACAGGAAGCTGTCCCTGCTCCAGGGAGTTCTCAATTCAGGTCCAAAATTACAGATGGTAGATTAGTCAAGAGGATGAGTTTTGTGGTGTCTAACCCAAAGAGGACTGAAAGCTAGTGACTGGTGAAAAATATCTCAAGTGAACAACCTCTTCAGGGAGTGGGAGTTGTGAACCAGGGCTGCTGCTCAGGTGAAGACATGCAGGAGGAGTGTGCAGCTCAACAGCTGCAGGAGTAATGAACATGAAAGTTGCAGTGACTGTGGCTGCATATAGAGAGTAGAGCCCTGAGTTGGAATGAGGAAGGAAAGTTGTTATTAGCTGATAACCTTTTCCTGTGTTTCTCATGGGCTAGTACACACTTGTCTCCATCTTTAAAGGCAGTTAGGAGCTCTGAAAGCCTTCTGACACTGTATTTCAGGGGTTACAAAGTCATCAAGATGGACATTTTTTTAAAAATTAGACAACTCAGTGTTAAAGAATTTTGGGAGCTGAAAGTAAAGAATGAAAAAGGTAGAATCTGCATAAACTTGGTTATGCCTAAAGCATGAAGCTCGTCTTTGAAAAGCAGGAATTCACTCAACTTTCTTCAGAAGGTCATTCAGGACATATAAATATCAACATGTAAGTGTCTGCAGCAAACTGAGCTCCTACAGCTTGTTTGGGTGAATGTGTTTTCAGGAGTGAATTAGAATAGCTTTGCTGAAACTTCAACAGATGCTGAGGATCCAAATGCAAAGCTGCAAACATCAGGTCCCCTGTGGATCCCATTCTGTCCTGTACTGTCAGCTCCCAGCCTGGACTACTGAGTTTGCACAGTGAAGTATTGGATTTCTCCCCCTCAGTTTTGATGGGAAAGATGTGAGATTTGTCAGGTTGAGCACTCAAAGTTTACTTATTTATTTATATTTTTTTTCTTGTCCAGAGCAGCTCTGTCAGTTTTCCTGGTGACTACATGAATGTTCAGTCTTCTGGCTGAACACTCTCCTGGCTGTTCAGTCTTCTGGCAGGATCATCAGACCCATATTTTTTGGCCTCCGCTTATAAGCTGGAGAGCAGACAGTCTATTAAAACCCTGTGGGGTTTTCTCAGGAGCCTACAGTGCTGCCAGGAGATCCTTTAAATACTTTCAGATTTTTAAAACCCTTTCAGGGTACTTCACTGACTGTTCTGTTAATGCACTTGACTCTGCTTAACGAAGCCACAGCACAATGCACTTTACTGATGTACTGCTGAAAATTACCAAAGCAAGTTACATATGCATTAAAACCCACCCTTTCTTCTGTTGTTTTAACTGTATTCATTTTGAGCAAACAGCAGTTAGTAGTATCATACTGTCCTGTAATAAGAGAGATGGTAAAATTCTGGGAACAGTACATTAATGAGAAATTTTTCCTTCTTGTTTATCCCAAAAGGTCTCTGCCAACCTTACACCAAGGGCAGTCAGGAGTCTCATATTGTGTAAGTGGTCTCTGTTACATTCTGCTCCCTGTATGAACTGCAGACTTCACAGCAGGATACTTGATCTTTGATTGCATCATTCATGTCTGGCAAGAATAGGACATCTTAAACACTGTTTTTACACTTTTTAACACCCAAATGGGAACTGTAGATTATGCTTGCTGTGTCTCACCTCAGGTTGTGTGGTACTAGAATGCAGTCTTTTTGCAGAATTCCATCCTTTGTTGCAGTTTTGTCTTGCTTAGAGTGGAAGTTGTGTGGCCTTTTGTTAATGTTCACCCATTTAAGACCTCAAATGGCAGTATGCATGGGTCCTCTGAATTTAACTGAGCTTTCTAAATTTTGCTTTAGACACATAAAGCAGGTTAAGTTTATTTCTTTCTGTTTGGTGAATCTATAAAGAAGCTTTTTAAAGCATTTCTTCTGTGAAGAGTGTTGAGTGTTGAACCCAGTATATAAGGGATTATATTAAACTTCCTTTACCCCAGCACCTTGCTGTTTCTCTCCATTGGCTCACTGGGACCCAGCGAAGGTCACAGTCTGTGCCTGAGTCAGACGCTGAAAAATAAGCATAGTAGCACACTTGGATTTGTAACAAGTGTAATTGCAATGGTCATAAGTGTGCAAAAGAAGATTTAAATATTTAGAGGGAGGCTGCCATTGCAGTAGGTAAGGAAGTGACTTGGGAAGGTGAGGGAGTATTTTTGCATATCTTCAGGAACTGCTTGCCTGAAGTCTACAGTGTGAAAAATGTTCTCTGTGAAGTTGCTGGCAGTAATTTGCAGTCATTTCTTGTACAAATGGACACAGTTCTGTTCTATTTATGGAAGGTTCCTGTAATGTGTACAGGTCTCCCACTGACTTTGGTGAAGCTGTGCCCACTTACTGGGCTTATGAACCTGGCCTGTGAACTCTGCCAGTCACTCATTTGTCACTGATGTACAAAGCCAGCCTGAAAGCTGTCAATATTTATGTAATTCTGCCTGAAGATTTCTATTCTAAGGCAAGGCCAGCGAGAGAAATTTTGCGTGCTCAGACCAAAACTAGTAATATTTAAGTACTTAATTATTTTCTTTCCTGGAAGCTTTGTCCATTAACTTTAATGAAGCTTTTTCTAGTCTTCCAAGTCTGAAGAGAGCTATTAAACAAAAGGGGGAGAGTTTGCTTGCCAGGCATTTTCTCTGCTCTCTCAGTTCTCTTTCTTTATGTCCAGAGAAACACTTTCAGTAGTATATCGTTAAAGCAATGCTAATGTTAGTGACCAGTTAACTATATCCCAGTTGTTAAATACTTTTGACTGCATTATGCTGGGAGCCTTACTCTAAGGGCCCTGTTCTATCACTGCTTGTTTTCCACATTAATTGAAGTGACTTGGAAGGGATACACAGATTGGTGATGCAGGAGAAATCCTCTTCTGCCACTGAAAGGTGGCACAGTGCAAAACTATAACTGTTATCTTCCTCTTCTGTAAGAGTTAAGCCAAGAAACTTATTGGATTTCCTGGGCCTCAGGCTAATAGGGCAAAGCCTGAATGGCAGTCATGCTATAGATGGCCCTCTTTACTTGTGGCTTCCATTGCTGAATAGGAGTCAAAGGATTTGTGTGGGATTTTTTCTTAGGCCTCTTCAGTCCACAGTTGGACCAATGGAATTAAAAAACTAAACGTCAGTGAGCCAGGTTGGATGCAGTGTCTCATCTCCATGGCACCTGCAGTGCCCCCTTCCCATCACAGTGGTGGACATAAACGTCCCTAAAAATCTTTCAAGTTCACGTTTGTAATTCCTCAGTTTCCTCAGGACAGAACAAGAGAAACTGCTTATGTCTTTCTCCCAGAATAAAGAAACAAATGACACCTATGTCCATTTGCCTGCCTTCTCTGCAGGGTGTGTGACTCTCCTGTAGCCCTTGCATTTACCAGCTCCCAACTCCCTTCACAAACACCAAGGTACCCCATTTATCTTTTACTCTTCGTGAGATTAAGGCCCTTGAATTCCAGTTGTGCTCCACTTTAAGATGAGCACCTCATCTGTACCTGTATCATCTCTGTTATAATCTTTCCAAAAGTGCCCAAGATTTCTTTGTGTACCGTACCTCTTCTTTCAATTACAAAATACTGTTCAAAAGTCATAGCTCAGGAGTTCTGACCTTATTTCTCTTACAAATTGCTTGTATGTATTTGTCTTGCTTAAAAATTAATTGGCAATATTATAAACTATTTTCCCTTGAGCAGAGACTGTTCTGTTTCCGATGACATTACAGTAAGCTGTCTTTGGGCCAAATATTTAAAGGTATTTAGGTGCTTAAAGATGCAGGTAATGTGAATTTTCCGAAATACCTAGCTGCCTAATATATAGCAATTTCAGTGGGAGTTGCCATCTAAGAGCTTCTAAAAATCCCACTGTGCACCCATCTGCTTCTTTAAGCACCTGAATTCCTTTAAAAACAGGTTCTTCTCTCCACCAGTGGAGACAAATTTTGTTTTTCTTAATGTAGACAGGGCTTCTTAATACAGTTTCTAGGATATTGCCTGCCACCTTTTGCTTATATTCATTGTTTTGATTATGATGTCAAATCTAGTTGATGATCATGTTTATGCAGTTCCAAGCAGAGCGTGGGCACACAGCATCTATCCTTTATGACACGAACTTGGCACAGCATCTAGTATTAATAAATCAGGGTTAAGAGATTTATAAGCAGGCAAACTATTGGGAAGTTACTGTAACTTTTGCACTATATTAAGTGATCTGTGTTTCATTCTAAACAACCCTCTTTGTAAATGAATATTCTGTTTCTCATTATTTGGTCTTTGATCCAGTGAAAATATCAGTCCCTTGAGTTAATATTTCATCTGACTATAGGTCCATGTAATTTGCTATGACACTAAGTCAATAGGTCTCTGCTGGCTTATCCCAGCAGGACTTGTATATGTAAGCAAAAAAATTCTCTGCAAAACATGAATAATGTGGATCTAATCAAGAATTTATTTCTTTGATTAACCAAGGGAAAAGAGTGGAGTGTGAACATCAGTCCATCTAGGCACAAAAGGACCTTGAGGGAAAGAAAACTTTTAACTTTGTATCAATTCACATTCTCTATTTAATACATAAACAGGAGCGTCAGGACATGTGCATCTTGCAGAGCCAAGAAATAGCAGTAAATTGATTTATCATTATTTACCAGCTTAGCTATCCCATTCATGTACTTTCTGTTAGAGCATACTTGGAAAGCTCAGACAGTCCTTATGCATTAACCCCCACCTTCTGTCATCATCTTTCCCTCTGGCTGCCCTGTGCTACATCCTGAAGTTTTAATTTCATTACAGAAGGTGCTATAGAATGAAAATAAGCATTTATCTGGGGAGAGTTTCCTGCATCTAGAATGTTCACTTTGGCTTAAGCTAATTTAAAAACAAGCAACAAAAACTGTGCTTTTACTTTTTAAGGCTTTTTCAGGGATATTTCATTCTGTGATAACCAAAGGAGCAAAGCATTTACGAATATGCATTAATCCTCACTGGGAATTGATCCAGAGCTTGTTTTAGGCATATGCTTAAGTGGTTTGTTGAATTGGGGCCATAGCTGCCCAGGCCCATCTCTGGCTGAGCTTTAATTGAGCAATGTGAACATTTGAATTCATTTACTTGCACTTGTGGGTTTTGTTGTATATATATTTAATAGGTATTGATGAGATTTATAAGAATTTTTTCACATCTCTTATTTGGATCCACTGTGTGAGAAAGGGTCAGATCTTTCATATGGCTTTGCAAAGAAAATGCAACCTTAAGCTCAATATGCCTGCCTGATACTGTGTCTAAAGTACAAGTAAATAATTTTGTTATATTTTCATATATATAGTATATATAGTTTTATAGAATATATATATAATTTTATAATATATAATTTTATATTATATATAATTTTGTTATATTTTCATCAAGCTGAAAATATCTATAACTATGTTATATGGTGTTTTGATCCTTGTTTGGTTTTGGCTTGTGGTTTTTGTTTTATTTTATTCTATTTCTTCCATTTGTCTCTTGGGTGTGTGATAAAGAAAAACCCTGATGTAGAGGAGCCTTCTGCTCTGGTTGATATGTTAGCATATCACTGACACACTGCAGTTCATTCATGAGTTTTCAGCTCTGACGGGTTGAATGCCCAGAGTGGTCACTGATTAGATTGCCACTCCTAATATTCTCATCCCTGCAGTTATCGAGCAGGAAAATACTGACAAGTAAATCTAAGCAGTGTGGGAAACATAGAGTCTGAGAAACCATGGACTTGTAGCATCTTATGGCATTTCCTGAGTCTGCAGTGGCATCCTGCATGATACCAGTCTGGATCAGAACAGGAATCCGAATCTTGGCAAATAGAAGCCAAATCACACATCCCATCTGCAACTTGTACATTGCTGTGTGATGCCCTAGGGGGAGGAGTAAGATCTCAGAGTCCTGGGTGATTCCTTTGAGCTTGGTTGTTTTGTGTTCAGTTGTGCTACTGAAGAGATTTGACCCTGAAATTTCAGTGCCATCTCCTGAACTCCAAAATCTCTATTCATCGAAACAAAACCCTTAATAAAGTCACAGGGAGTTTTCCTCAGACTTAGGGATATTAGGATCTTATGATCCTTATTTTTTTTTTCAAGGGGATTGCTAAAGCATATTTATCACCCTAAATGGGCGTTTCAGCCCTGTTGGAAGAAATTCTATATTTTGTTTTTCTATTTAATTTTCTCAATGAGTATCCAAGGAACATTTTTAATTCCCAGCCTCCATCAATTCCCTGGGCCAGTACCAGTGCCTGAGGTGCATGCAGTCAGTCAGGGCATACACCTGGGACGTACTGAGGCTAAAATCAAATCTGGTAAAGCTCTAAGTTGAATCTGGGTCTCCTGTGTCTCAGGTGAATACAGTAATGTCTTTATTCTCTATAGCTTTTTTTTTCCCCCCCTTGGAAAGTTCTGAAAAATATTTCTTTGACCTTGTTCTTACCAAAAAAAAAAAGAGAGAAAAGAAAAGAAAGGGCAGGGTTCCATGAATCAGTATATTCCAGTGAAAAACTTTTGTTTAAATAACTCCTGATTGTTGTAGCTGTTGTCTTAAAAGCACTTTTACTTGAGCTCTTGTCTAAAAATATGAATTCTCCTTAGGATATGGGAAGTGCCAGGTACCTTTAACGAACAAGGAACATGCTTCTGGAGTTAGCAATGTCTGAACTACATGATGCAATAAATTTATTAATGAGCAGAAATTTGGAAAATTGCATTTGTGACCCAGATCGGTAAGTATATGTCATTTGGCTATGGTGAGCACTATCTATTTCTTTCCCATCTTTTTACCCTACTCAGTTCTGTGTTTTTAAGCTGTGTGGCACAGTTCTGAAGTGCAGCTCTAGTAAGAGTTTATTCTCTGTCTTCAAGGTATACTTCTCGCTACAGCCTGGAAAAGGGCTGTGCACGGCTACCCTGGTGACTGGGGGAGAGCTGCTGTGTAGCTGTGCGCAGTCCTGTGCTCCCCTGTCATGTTCCTGGGAGTTTGAAAGCCACATTGGAGCATACAAATGGTAAACAAGAGAGCAAGTCTGCATGTTTTACCACACACAGAGAAATGAACAGTCCTCTGTACTCCTTTGAAGTAGCAATGCTTTAAACTCCAGATGGAGCTGGTCAAATCTCTGAACAGCTATTTTCTCTTAGAAATAGAGGACCTTAGTAAGAGCTGGATGCCAGTGTCCAGACATCCATGTTTGATTTCATGTGCAAGTGAGCTGCTGGATGTGTGGCTCTCTCATGCACAGAAATTCCAGCTATGGAACCAGTTAGTACCCAGGCTTGGTGGAATGATAAAATAAAGAAAAAAGGCTAATAACTTGTCTTTTAAGAAGTTCTGGTAGGAGTTAAGCCTTAACAACCACTTTCCTGTGTTGTAACCAGAAACATTTCACTGTTCTGGGGGGGATGTTAAAGCCTTTGGTATATGCAAAGTTACCCATGTCTAGTATTTACCTCATGGTCCTCACAAAGTCAGTTTAAAAAATTTGCATAGCTGTACCTGCAGTTTATGTGATGTGATCCATAGCCCATCCTGCCCCTTTTGTTTCCTACATGTCATCATTGCTCCAGCTCTCCTACAGCGCTCATCCCTTTCCTCCTACATGAGGGGAAGAGGGAGAAGCCAGTGACCAGGACAGAAATCCTAAACTTGAGTAGTAAAAAACAGACAGAGACAGGATAATTGATAAAACATGGCAGATTACAAATGTACTGCTTGTTTAAATCATTTTCTTTTTTTATATTATCCAGCTGTGTAGAGTGACATGGAAAAAAAATTTGCATGGTTTTGATTGATTTTATGACCATATATAAAGTGTCATGCTATCCTTAGAGGAGAGACAGTAGAGAAGAAGTTTGGGGGGGTTGAATGCAAAAGAATTAAATTAGAAGTAGGGATAATAATGGCATAGAATGTGATGATGGTTTGTCTTGTACTTACTGCTGTGAGCTGAGAAGAAGGGGAGTCCTTTCTGCACATGCCTCTTGCCCAGGGTGTTAGGGAATTTGGACCCAGGTGGCTGGATTCTGCCGCAAAAGCTCTGCTGTGCACAAGGAACATTTCAGGATACTGTTGCAAGCGTGAGTGCATCCTTAATTCTGTTTTAAAGACAAATCATTTGAAATAGAGTGCACAGAGCTCATGACACAAACACATCTGGATTTCAGCTGTTGATCTGAAATATTCACAGTCCGATATGGTAAAAGCAGATGTTGGGTCAACAGTCATCATAAACATGAATGATCACATCAGAAATCCCAGATGTAGCTTAGTTGAGAGCAGTAAAGCCTATCTGGCCACTCCTGATTGTGTTCTGTACTTAAAAATATTTGCTTGCACACCTGAAGTAGTCATCACTCTTGCTTCAGGTAGAGAAAATTATTATAAACCTTATAAAGGTTTAGATGCAAACTGTGATAGGAATTGAAATGACTGTTAATCAGAAATACTTGGTTTGAAAAGAAACATAAAAAACACTCTTGAAATGTTGAATATGTTTTATGCATAGTAAGTGGTGCTGCAGAGATCAATGGCATCAAACTTAATGGGCTGATTGTTAAAAGACAGCAGGTATCTGTGCCTTCTGCTGATGTAGAGGCTGCAGGACTTCTGACACCTTTGAAGAAAAGTAGCTGAGGCAAAAAAAGTGTAGCTATACAGGTGTACAGGTGAGTAAAAGGGTCCATGTAAAGGTCACCTGATTTTTCATAGGCTTTTAATTTCTAAAACATTCTCACTCTGAATCTGTGTTTTATTGCTGTGAATACTGCTTGTTTGGCCACTTTCCTGTATTTGTTCATGAGTGTATCCACAAAGGAGAGGATGTTGATGATTATTTTGGCTTCTTAAAGTACCGATGTGACTGTCTTCCAGACTCAACAGCTGGGACCTAGAATTCTGCAGAAGAAAAAGCCAAGCTGTGTCCCCTTTCCCCTCTGCACAGCCTCACTGATTCACTGGACATTTAGATCTATAGGACCATGTTCTCCACTCCTCCAGCCATTCCTTGGTGCAATAGTGCTGTCCAGCAGACTTAGGGCTCCAAACAGGGGTAACGGAGAGTCAGTTTAGGCACTGGGCAATTTTGGAAGGTGGTGAGAAGTCTTTGGTTGGAGTTCTCTTCCTTGAAGCTCTCTGAGCTACAGAATTGTTCATGGTTTTCCCATGCAATTCCACAATTTGTTGATGCACAAGTAAGCATTAAGCTGCTGCTCTCAGGAGTGTCCCTTTCTGTGCTGTATTTGGTGGCAAGGCAAGGTGCTTGCAGACCTCTGTTTATGCTGTTCCAATAGAGTCATTTACCAATAAGTAAAACAGCTATTTAACTGCAGCATTCATCATTGCATCAGAAACAATATGTAATTATAGCAGCTTTCAGAACATTTTCTTCATGCGGATTTTAACACAGAATCCATATTTGGGAGGGAAGAGAGGGACTTCAGTGTGTGAACAAAGACTAGTGAAAGATGACAGGTAAGAGATTAAGCAATTGAGGAGACAATTATTCATGGGCATAGTTGCCCATGAGGTAGAATGCTCATCCCAAGCAGTGGTCAAAAAAGAATCACAGAGATTCAAGAGGGAGTGAGTGGCAGGGTAGGACCAATGAAAATTTTGTTGGTCACAGGGTTTTAAAAAAGGTGAAACTTCAAAAAGGGAAGTTTGGGCAGAAGATGAAGAAGTTGTGAGGAAAAGCTGGAGTGAAGTACAAGAACAATCCAACTGCATTAGGAAAAATGCACAGGGCAACATAGATGGCAGGCAACATGTATGGTTTTAGGTTACGAAATGCAGGTCCTAATTGAGCCATCTCAGAGTTTCAAGTGATTCAGTTTTTAGGTTAATTTCCTTTCCTAAAAGAGGATTTTATTTCTGAATAGGCAAACATTTAAAATTGGAAAGAAGAAAAAGCAAGTACTTTCTTTGAAAGGATGGATGAAATATAAATCTTGAGCAGAACTATAAACTGTTGAGACAAGGCAGTTTTGCTGGATTATGTAGCTCATATCAGGTAGCAATAAATCAGTCCTTCAAAGACAAAAGACTATAGAAAGAAGAATAAACCAAAGACTCTCCAAATGACAAAGGCCAGATACACAAAAGTAACTAAGGAGCTGAAGAGGCAAATAGATGCCTGGCAGGATTTTAAATGGGATCATTCAGCACAGGCACTCATCACCTGCTAGTGATTATTTGCATCTTCAGGCTCCTTCAGGCACAGACACTTCCTTGACTGAGGTTAAAGTTCCTATCTGTATCAGAGAAACTTACTCATAGCCTTAAAATCTGCATGTTTGGTACAGCATCCCTAAGGTAAGTCCAATTTACTTAGTGGATGGGTTTGACCTATTGTGAACATTGACAATGCGCTTTTTTTAACACAATTTTGTCTTTACTCACTTGGGTCACCCCACTACAATGTGGAGTCCTGAACACATTTACCTTGCTTGCTGATCCAGGCCTGATTAGATAGAATAATGTTTTTTGAGTAAAACTGCCTTATTTTGTATGATGAAAGAATTCTAATGGTGGGCACATGTAATGCTAGCTAATACTCACTTGCTTTCACACTTCGGAAATTAATTTTCCATTCTGCTAGTTCCTGAGGTTTGGGGCATAAAAAATCCATTCAAATGCTGTAAATATCCAAATCCATAAGACACTTTAGGGCTGTACCCTGTAGTCCCTGTGCCTTCTTGCTCAGATCATCCAGACCTATTACAGCATGCTGTGGCATGCTCCTAACCTGTACCCCTTTGCCTTTTCCCAGTGAAAATCAGAATAGATGATTAAGACTTGAGAGTCATCCTGACATGCAAGAAGCTTTGCTATGCTGATTGTTACATATTCATCCATTATCAAATACAGCTGGAGTTTTGTGTTGATATTAAATAAAAGATTGACTTGAATCTTAAATTGTTGAGGGTGTGTGCAGGATATAGAAAGGGACTCCTGTCTTTCCTAAATCAGAAGAATTAAACATAATACAGATAAAATGAAGGAGGAAAAAAGATGATGATTGCTGTACATCTGTTTTAAAAAGCCAAGGAAACAAGTATCAAGGGCACAAGTCTTATCAGGACTGAGAATTACTAGAACATGCCAGACATACTGAATAAAAGGCAAGCAGGAGATGTTACTGCTGGAACAAACAGAGATGTGAAAAGCCTAGGAAAATCTGTAAGTCTTTATTTGCCACTAGTCTGACAGCAGATGATGATGACAAATCTGTGAACATATGCTATGAAAAAAAAAGGCTACTATCACAAGCTATGCAGATAGGGTCATTGAATAATTTTAGCTCCCATTCTGGTTCTGGTTGGCCTGAATTTTCATCTTGAGTTTGAAAGTGCTGTTTAGTTCAGTCTCCCCACAGAACACTGTCCCACAGAATACTTTCAGTGCATTTATTCAGAAAGGAGCGCTGGCATTTGAATACAATATAATTATGGTGCAATCCAAGCCTATACAATTTTTCATTTGCTTCATCAAAGATTAATATTCTCTGTGCTTGGATTTCCTAGCTAAACTCTGGAAGTGTGCAAGAAAAAATGATCAGAGTACACTTGGTACAAGTGAAGTGGTATTTCTGTGAGTGGCTCTTTAAAGTCCCTCTCCCCTTTGGCACCAGACAAGTGCCTTTTTCATTTCATATCTTATGATGCACAATACTTAAAACAGGGCAGCATACAACACCATAAAAATAAGTCTTCCTGGCTCAGTTCAAAATACTTTTATCTTCAAAAAAAGAAAAATATTCTTTTCCAAAAGCTTGTCTATGCATTAATCCTGCCCCAGGGCACATTTGATGTATGTTTTTACCATTTTTGTGGCTTTTATGCACTACTGCTTGCTTTGGTATTGGCTAAAAAAATGATTTAATTTTTTTTTTACCAATCAGGCAAGGACTGGAGAGGGAAGCTTGAGACTGTCACCTGCTGTTCCTGCTAATCTTTTCTTAAAGAAAACACCTTATTGATGCATTCCTCTCCAAGCATCTCTCAAAGCACAATTATTCAACTGAGGAAATGTATTTCTGGTCTCTTCCTGCTATATGATCCCACTTTTTCCCCTTCTTTAATTACACCGCCTTAGTAAAAAAAAAAAAATAAAAATTAAATAGCCATTTGCTAATGGCAAATCAGTCCACGGGGGCTGCTTGGTTTTTAAGGACAGCTGCTGTTCAATGTATCTGGTATGTCACTTTCTGTTTTGTGCTACTGTTTTATTGCTGCTGTGGGAAAGGAGCAAAAATAGCGGCTACCGCAGTTCTGTTGAATAACCATCAACATGATTCTAGTCGATGTGTCAGTCCCTCTCTGGGAAAAAAAATGGTCCATGTTTGATATCCATTGCCCTACCCTGACCTGTAAATGAAAATATGCAAAACATGAACATGCTAAATAGCTACAGAAAAGCATGGTTAGCTGAAAGACTCAGCTGATATGCATAGGTGTGTTTGTGCTGCTATGCCTGTGTGGATGTGAGAATATACATTCATCTCTAGAAAGTCTGGTGTGACTAAATAATGCACAAGGTGAATGCAGTGTATTTAAATGTTAAATACATTGGCTTTCAAATTCAGTGCAAGGATCAAAACTTGCACTTGACTACAACCATCCAACTGCTGCGTATTTAAAGCAAAATCACTAGCAGTCTGCAAACACAGAGTAAAAATTGCACAAGTCCCAATTACTGACAGACCACCTAAGCTTGCCAGCTTGTCCCTTTGTGGAGCTCAGCTTATCTTCCTCCCACACAGGACTGCTGCTCGTTTCAATTTGGGGGTGAAGTCTTGACATCAGAAGTGCTGACTCATGAAGCAGCAAGGAAGGAAAATTTCTGCTGCTGCTGCAAAGTCTGAAGTCGTGTGGATTTATCCCATGCCTGTGCATGGAAGTACCAAATGAAAGAGTGCAGAGGTACTAAATACACCTAATAGCTGCTGGTTAACGCCATTCGGTATAGAATCCATCCAGACTGTTTTCACTCTCCTGTCTTATCACCAGCAAAAGTTTCTCCTGCCTTAAACCAGGCTTGTCAAGTCCTGACTCTAAAGGGGCTTTTGTTCTCCCGAAGGCAGTGCAACGACGTGCCCGCTGTGCTTTCCTGAACCGGCTGGGTTTCCCCAACAGATGGCACTGCCTTTCTCTCATAGTTAGCCAAAAGTTTAAAAACATTTCGTTAAAAATAGATGCCCCACATTCTTAATTGGCAATCCTTTTCCTAGTTATTGTTAGGCACAAATCAAATGCTGTTTAGCTCTTAGGCAAGCTCAATGCACAGTACATAAAAGCATAATGTAAAACACGCAGATATCTTTTTATTCTGTTCTGTATCTGCTTATTATACTAGCAAATACCGAACAATTTCCGTTTTGTCACTAATATCTTCTGAAACTTAGATATATTAAAATGTTATTTTTTCCATTATGAAGATAGACCCTTTTTTCCTAGTCTTAAAACTTGCTCCATGGTCAGGCACCCAAGTCTGCATAGGGCCCCCATTTTCACATAAATGAAGCTGGTATTATTCCAGCATCCCTGGAGCTCAGCTACATTTCCTGAGGTGCTTAATGCATTTGGCTCTTATCCTGAAGAAGGTTTCAAAATCCCTTGTGCCAGCAGGTCTTCCTCACTCAAGGGGTGGAGGGGCCCATGGCTGGGCCTCCTGAAAGGTGGTCCCCTGGGGCTGGTTCTGGCTTAGGGACGGCTTACAGCCTCCCTGGGTTTAGTCCTCTCTCAGGAGCTGGGAGCATGCTGCACAAGATGTGACTTCACCACACTTCTCTGACCCTCCCATGCATCCCCAGGGTAATTCACCTGGATAATTCCCTAGGGTTCATTCGCTAAAGCTTCTTACCAGAGTCTCCTGATGGCAGCTCGGCTCTTGCAGGGAGCGGATGGACGCATCACCGGGGGTGAGCCTCCCTCTGCTCTCTCCTCAGCAAGCTAATCATTTCTGTGGCCTCTTCTGGAACCCATTTCATTTCTGCAATTCCTTGGGCTATGCTGAGCAGAAAGGCCAAATCACTCCTTTACAAAATGAAATTGTAATGGCCCCACTATTTCCTAGTTTAGCTGTACCTAGTCTTTCTTTTCGTGGTCGAGTTGTTTATGGTGGAGCAGAAAGAACATGTTTTGGTTTGCTTTATTTCTTTGCCTGTTCTTGCATGCAGACAGATTGTCAGCCAGCTGCCCACAGTTTTACTCTGATTCACCTCCCCCCACAACAGTCACAAATTCAGCGTGGGTCCTGGTCCAGACAAGCATGTTGTTTCCCTACCAGAGCTCTTCTAGCAACGTCAATAGCACTACCCACAAATACGGTTTTGTATGTGCTTGAAGGCGGTGTCAGTGCAGGTCTTTTAGCACAGATGCATGGGAGTAATTCTTTCTAATATGCATTCACATGTGCCTCTCTCCAGTGACCTTCATTTGCCATCTCTCTGCCTGTTTAGTTAGTTTATTAGGTCCTTCTGAAGTTGTTCATAATATTGGACAAGTCTCAATAATTATATCAAATTCCAACGTTATCAGCTGGATTTTGAAACCCCTTCTGTTTGCTAACATATTAAACAACGCTGCACCTAACACAGTTCTTTAAGTCACTTCATTGTCAAAGCAGTTGAAAGCCTTTTCTTCTTCCTTCTCTTTGGTGACTTTTACTTCCCAAGTTGGTTTTGTTCCCTTTGTCACTTTTTGCGATGAAGGCTATCAGCTGTTTTCAGAAAGAGCAGTAGATTAATCAGATGTGCTTATGCTTGAGGCAGTTCTGAAACATTTAAGTTTCTGAGCCTTCTTTTTCCTTTAAAAAGCTCTGCACTCTTCTCTGTCTTTTATGTAATGAAAATCTGGTTGTTTTCATACTTTATTTTTGCTCTGAGTTATGTTTTCCTGGCAGTCGAGTTTAGCAGGCTGCAATTTTCAAGGCAAGCTCAACAGGGTTTTTAAAGCTAGTACTCATACAGCAGCTTCCAGCACTCCAGCAGCTGATGGCAATGAGCAAAGATGTAGGGGTTTTTTATTAGTTTCTCCGACACTTCCTCAAAAATCTTTGCATGCCCACCAGCCAGTTCTGGAGAGCTGTTGCTCCAAAAACACAAATGTTGCAGCACCTTCTGCCTTGAAAACAGGCTTTAATAGTGATTTATTTTTCTTACGTGGGAGAACAGATGTGCTGAAATGATAACTTAAAATCAAATTTTGAATATCAGTGTAAATAAAAATATTTGGGGTCTTTGAACACGTCATCCTTAAAAACTCATTTGTTCCTCCTTCAGTCCTCCTGCTTCTTGGGTATGGGCCTCAGACTGTGCACATGCATGAAAGTATTACGTATTTTTGTTTTGACTGCTTGCTTGTGAAGTTTTTTCACAGACCTAATTCCTGTCCTGCGTTTTTTGAGGCAGTGGCATGTGTATTTTTGTTTGGGTTTCAGCTGAGGTGGGGGGGGCTGTTTTGAACGCTGTCTGGTAAACAGCTTGCCATGTAAACATAAACATTTTTTCCCCTCACTTCTGCTTCCTCTTTGTGTCAAAATATCTATACTTTGGTGAATGTATCATGATTTTGAGGCTTTACGTTTATTAAGAACATCTAGTGTTATTTTTTACATCATGCCAGCCATGTGATTTCGGCCCCTGTGTCACAGATAAGCTGCAGTGTATCTTTTGTTAAGGCTGTTGTTCACGCTGAAAAGACATCAGCTTATTGCATCCACTGCTCTCAAGCAAGTAATTTTAACCTAATATTTACTCATTAAAAAAAAAAAAAAAGATAAATTGTTTTCCAACCTGCATTTGTCTACCTCCTATTTCTTAATCATTAATTACTTTGCTCCCTGGCTGAAAATCCACTGGTGTCAGGGCTGTCCCTTTCCAGCACTTTGCTGGCACTGGGATGAGTTATCCCTGCCTTTTTTGATTTAAACTGTCTGCAGTTTAATATGCACAGGTAAGGCTTCCACAATTTCAAGTAATTTAGTGACTCATTCTTGACTCCCTTGCAATATTCCGGAGTCATCATTATTTGAAAATTGGATATCAGAACTGGACGTCGCAATGCTGGCCCCGTCAGTGATACGTACCTGTAATATCATGGTCTCCTGCATAATCATGCAAGTATTGCATTAACCTTAGCCCATAGATTGCATAGGGAATTCATGGTAAATTGATTTTCTGAAGTCCTTTTCAGTGTCACTGCATTTCAGGATATGGTATTCTGTGTTGTTAGTGTGACCTACATTTTCTCTTCTGACATATCTGACTTTGTGTCTGCCTGTATTAAAGCCTTTTTAAGAATATTACTTTGTTTTATAAGCTGATTCAAACAGCACATTACAGCTGACTAGTCCTTATCTCTTCAATGTTGGGGTTTTTGGGGGTTTTGGTTTTTGGGTTTGTTTTTTTTTTTGACCATTTTCTTTCCTTACATACCTTTTCAGTGGCCAGTTTGAAGTATTTTCTCTCCTGGACACATAAATATGTTTCCTTCAATTCCTGTTCTAAATGTATTCAAAAAGGGGCTTTAGAAAAATCAGTAGAAACATTGGAAATACTACTATATGCACCTGTATTCGCATATGATAAATAGCAGTGGTTTAGTCATTTTTTAATGCTTTACTGCTAATCTCTTTTGAGTAGTGTTGTTATTTAACAGAATGTCATGCAAAACTTCCAAATAAATATTAATTCAAAATGCAGATGCAATTATTTTTGACAGCAGGTTTTTTTAGGTGGTTACCAGAATCTTTTTGTCCTCCTTCCCTGCATCACTGTATGTCCCATGCCACAAGCTAGCATCAAAACTGACTTATGCAGTCTTTCTTTGCCTTCTTCCATGGCCATACCCTGTGAACAGATCCCCTAAAAGTCCCTTCAAAATTCCAGCCGGAGAAGAGTCTTCATATTCCATGTTGGTCTCTTGTCCCAAGTAACAAGTGATAGTAGTAGATATAAAGGCATTGAGTTGTACCAGGGGAAGTTTAGACTAGATTTTAGTAAGAGTTTCTTCACTGAAAGAGTTGTCAAGCACTGGAACAGGCTCCCCAGAGAAGTGGTGGTGTCACCATCCCTGGAGGTATTTTAAAGACATGTAGATGTGGTGCCGAGGGACATGGTTTAGTGGAGGACCTGGCAGTGTTACGTCAGTGGTGGGATTTAACGATCATC
>JANRGW010012175.1:0-17244 GCA_024733675.1 Psilopsiagon aymara | reverse complement strand
TCAACAGAATTCAGGAAAACACCAGCTAGGTGTTTAAAGGATGTGTAGATGTGGTGCTTAGGGATGTGGTTTAGTGGAGGACCTGGCAGTGTTACGTCAGTGGTGGGATTTAACGATCATCAAGATCTTTCCCAACCCAAATGATTCCATGATTCTGTCACCTCACACCATGTCTTGTTTTATCTGTGCAGTGTAAATTACCATTCAAACTTAGTATCTTAAGCTACAGAACAGACAGTATTGAGCTAGTCGTTGTCCTGTCAAGAAACTGGCTTGCCAGCCTTGGCTTGCTGATCTGGTTTGCTAGTGTTGCACTAGTGATATGCATTTAGTGCGTTCCTTCTGCCCTGAGGACTCATTTTTCGAATCAGCATCACTTCTATTGCAAAAGCAATTATGCTCAATCTTAAAGATGAGAGCAAGAAAGAAGGAAAGAGTGTGTGGAGGTCAGAAGGTTCTGGCTGGATGCTCTCTCTAAGGAGTCATTCTTCTCAGCTTGGACCCATGGCATGAGTTTGTGGTAGCCTTTGTGGCAGGAGGGCCCTGGAGTCCAGCCAGGTTTACGGCTGTGGCAGAGGAGGCTTTGCCCTTAGGAAATGGCGGTGCTTGGGGTTTGTATCTGCAGTGGGATGAATGCTCACTGGAGCTAGATGCAAGTACTTCAGTGCTTGACAAGACATTTGAAACTCTTATTCAGTAATAAATAAGTAACAGCACACCCCATTTTTCCATCTCTATTCGGAAGCATAGGGAAATAAGTTATTTTCACATACATTTGTCATGGGATTTGCCATAGCTATCTGTTAATTGACAGATGAACTTTTAGGCTAGTAAAGACAGCAGAACAAGAGATGTCTGTTTAACTTGTTTAATGTTTTCTTAATGATAGCAGGAAATTTGGCATATTAATGTTTCCTCGAAGAATATCCAAGTATCTACAGACTTAAAGATCAAAGTCAACAGCAATGCTTTCAGTTTTGCTGGGCATGATATGTGGGAGTATATTCTTCCATAATTATTGACAGCTTGTCTGGATCTCTGTCACCTGCACAGGGTCTCTGCATCAGACAAGAGCCTGGGTGCTTAATTCTAGAGATCATTAAGGGTGCTAATTCTTAAGGGTGGTTTGAAGAAGGCAATTCCAGATCCCAGTGAAGTACGTCAATTACTGGTTTTTAAATTGGTTATTAGCTGCTGCGTAAAAGCCACTTCTTGAAGAAGAAAGTTTCATTTCACTAGGGAAAAAGAGTAAGAGAAAACCATAATGAGGACAAGGCAGTTTATAATGGTCACATGGGCTGTGTCAGACTCAGCCTGTGACGGGACTGAACCAGTTGCAGGCTGTTACATCCTTGCTAGGATTTTGCCTCCTGCTAGCTGTGACTGTAAACATGCTTTGTCCTAGTGAAGGGTTGTATCCATTCTGCTCTGAATGATGGAGGAATGACTAGAGTTTGTAATCACAAAGCAAGTAATACTGAGGAGCCCAGCTCCTGGTATAGGTGCTTTGAGAGTGTCCAGAGCTGCAGGTGCCTCAAGAAGGGTCTTATTAAAATACTGAGCTCTTCAACCTAAATATATCTTAGCTTTTTGTCTTTGGAAGAGAAAAAGTGTTGTGCTGACCATGCATAAGAAAACCAATCTTGTTGCTAACAGATACATCATAATGTAGGAGACGATATGTGTTCAGCTGAGTCACTTGCAGCCAGGGATAAGTGGCAGTTCTGGCAAGTAATAAGCTGTCATGTAGTGTTTCTTAAATGCATAGATTTTCTGAAATCCTGTTCAAGGGGTCAACAGCAGAGCAGAAGCAATTGTCTGTGGTATCACAGAGACCTCAAGAATCAGCTCTGCATTTCCCTTGATTTTTCATTCCCCTGAAGTGGTAAAGTTCCATGAGAATTTCCTCCCAGAGCAAAGAAGCTTTCACTATAGGTTGGAGAAAAGAACTGACTGTTCACTTTGGAAATTGTCTTGTGATTATTTTTTATTACACTTGTTTATTTTTGTTTCATGCTGTTCCTTGAGAAACCTGACTATTTGTTACTGCTACCATTTGCTAGACAATACTCTTTTAATTGTTGACTTTATTTTTGTCCTGATGATGGCCAAACTTGCTAAGTGCAATTCAGTCACGAGAAAGGCCAGTCAAATCAGACTGATAAAATCTATGCCATTCACATTTCTCATGTGCCCTCATCTTGAATCTTGTATTTGCTTGATTGCTGTATTTCAATGGGATGGAACTAAGAAAGGTACAGGGAAAGATAACAGGGAGAGAGTAAATAATCCAGACCCTTCAGAGGATCCACAAAGGGGAAAAAGACATTCACAATAATGAGCGTCATAGAGAAAATGATTAGGGAGTGACTAATGCATTGTTTCTGACAATACAGGACCTAAGGGGGTTCCAATATTATCACACAGGGAATTTAAAGCAAACTTTTGTCACGCAGGGCATAATTATGTTGTGGAACTCATTCCACGGGATGTTATGAGTTCAAAAAAATAAGATATATTACTGACGATAAGTCCATGGGGGACTATTAACATGACGGTACTGTGGCAAGCTCTACTTCAGAAAGTCCTTTAAGCAGCTGATTGCTGGAAGCTGACAGAGTATGCACAGGGATTTCTGTTTTGCCATGTTTCTTATTCATGTTTCTTATTCTTGTCCTCTAAGAATCTCTTGCTAATAGCGCAAAGATAGGGTATGGGGAAGAAATGGATTTCAGTCTGACCTGAAGGGATGTGTTTGTGTACATAGCTAGCTCTCCAAAAGAGCAGCACAGAGGACAGCAGAGGAGTCATGGCATCACAGGGTATGCTCACTAAATGAATGATGTGTCCTGGTGATCTATTTTAATAGCCAGATAATGCAAAGACAAATCCCCTGCAACTTCAGCTGTGGGACTTTGGGATATTTAGTAGCAATCTGCCTACACACAGAGCTAGTTTTTCTAACAGAGGAAATATGACTCTACAGAAGAAGGTGCACAGCATCTGCCTGTGCATCTGAATTACAGTAATAGTACCAGGGGGGGATGGAGGACATACTGTGGAGTATAAAAGCTTGGCAGGGTGGACCCAGCCTGTTTTGAGATACTGAAGCAGAACAAGGCTACATAAACAAGATACTGCAAAATCTCCTGGAGTAGGACTTTACAGTCACCAGTGAAAGTTTTTGTGTGCTCTTACCCTTTGATAAATATGAAGTATTTCCCCTTTAGTCATGAACATGGATTCAGGAAGGATTATTTACGCAGAAGTAATGAGTGTGGAAAAGAAAATCTCTACAGGGTTTTGCCATGAACAAATGGTTGAAATGCCCAAAGACTACATTAAAGCTTCACTGGCTTGGTTATACTCAGACGTACCGAGAAAGAGGATATTTTTTATGTAGGACATGGTTTGATAACAAGGCCAAGGCAAAATTACAAAGCAAATTCTATGTGATATGGTGGAATAGAACACAGGAAGGAAGTTAGGAGAGGGCTGTGGAGGAATTCAGAAGGTATTATGATAACATCAGGTACAACTGGCTGCCCGCTGTATAGACTGAACAAGGCAATATGATTAAGAATTTACTAAAACACAAGGAGTGATATAGGCAGACTATATATTCATGTCTGTGACTGAGAGATGAAGGGTAAAGCTTGGGGTATCAATGAAGATGGCAAAGAAAAGCTTTACAAGGCTTCAAGAATACTTTCAATCCCTGCCCTAGTGGTAATTGGTTGTCTGGGCAGGAGTACTCAGTAGTGAAAGGCATATGAACCTCCCTGTGTATCCAGAGGTGAGGGGAATTGTATTTTCCTTTGGAAAGGCAGCTTTGTGAGGTCAACAGCGAGTGAATAGTGAGTTCATAAATGCACCCAAAACACCAGGCCTTGGAAACACCTGATCCAGTGTCAGTCAAGAAGCGGACAGTGTTTCTCATCTGCTCTTTCCCTACTCTTGGTATGGAGGGGAATACAGTTGTTTGCCTTGATTTCCTCTAGAGACACAGGCTTTCTTCTCTGTTCAGATACTTCACGACATAACATAAATTCATCTCTAGCTCATAATTTAAATTCAGTAGACACAAACAATAGGTCCCAAGTGGGCCCAAGTATCAGGTGCAGGAGACTTCTGAAATTCTTTTGCTTTGGCAACAATCAATGGGTAAAACGTCGTTTGTCTTTTAATTTTGTATTTTTCTTTGTCTTTTTGTCATTTGTTTTGTCTCTAAGTAAAATCATAGAATCAATCATAGGATGGTTTGGGATGGAAGGGACAACCAGCTCATCCAGTTTCACCCCCCTGCCATGGGCAGTGACACCTTCTACTAGACCAGGTTGCTCCAATCCATGTCCAGCCTGGCTTTGAACACTACCAGGGATGGGGCAGCCACAGCTTCTCTGGGGCACCCTGTGCCAGTGCCTCACCAACCTCACAGGGAAGAAATTCTTGCTAATGTCTAACCTGAACTTCCCCTGTTAATGTTTAAACACATTGCCCCTTGTCCTATCACTACAGTCCCTAATGAAGAGCTGCTCTCCAGCATCCTTGTAGGCCCCCTTTAGATACTGGAAGGCTGCTATGAGGTCTCCATGTAGCTTCTCCAAACTGAACAGAACTTTCTCATCCTATCTTTATACGGGAGGTGCTCCAGCACCCTGATCATCCTCGTGGCCCTCCTCTGGACTTGTTCTGACAGTTCCATGTCCTTCTTATGTTGGGGACACCAGAACTGTGCACAGTACTCCAAGTGGGGGTCTCACAAGAGGAGAATATAGGGGCAGGGTCACCTGTTTCAAGAGAGTTGTTCAGATCAAGACAGGACCAAGCTGAAGTGTCACTGAAATTGGCTCATCTTTGGAATTCAGTTTCAGTGAATTTTCTGGAGATCATTAAAAATTTCTGTTGGAAACATTTTGACCCAATGTCCATGCAGTTTACTGGTGTTCAGGTTTCACATCTATTTCTAAGGGCTGAATTATATGCTACTAGTCAGGGCTGGCTGTACCCATGTCATAACTCTTTCTCTAGCACTTACTTGTCTCCTTCTTCCTTTTCAGGCACATGGAAGAGCCATAGCTTGTCGGGCAAATGGTTTTGACATCATCTCCCCTTGCCACACACACACACACCAGGAGGGTTTATGTCATTCTTTTCTGTTACATGAACTGGAGATAATCCACATGTTCTTATCCCCACACCTTTCTGATCAATTTAAGTATCTAATATGATATTTAAAAATGAAAAAAAAGAATCTTTATTTTGAGATACTAGAATTCTCATGACAGGGATTTGAAGCAATTTATGATCAAATAGTATTTTTTAATTTGTCTTGATTCATGTGAAAGTAATTTGAATCCACATTAGTATTCTGTGAACTCATCATTAACACTTTTCGACTGATTTAGTAAACATATACTGCTTCCAAAATAAATAGAAACAGGAAAGCAGCACAGTTAGTGTAGCTGAGGCATGAAAACATACACATTAACATGCAAAGCAAAACTCCAGTGTTGAAATGGGGTGGCACATCAAAGTTATTTTTCTAGCCATGTTTTTGCATCTCCAAAGGATGCTTAGAAACAATAGACTGAATATCCTAAAATACTTCTTTTAATAATGCTTCTTCATACTTCACTACAAGATGGTGTACTAACTGCAATCAATGAATTGACTCCTCTAAAAATACTGGGTAGTCAAGAAAAGATGATGTGGGGCAGCTAAAGTGCACATCCTCCAAGGGGTTTGGCTGTGTGATAGCCAGTGAGATATTCACACAGCCCTATTCGATGTATAAGGCTTCTCTCTGCATCCTGAATGAAACCAAGGCCAGCTCTCCTACATCCAAACCAACAAGCCTTCAACAAAGCTCGAGCCTCCAGTGTGGGCTGATGCAGCTCTGCCATGTTCAGATCAGTGTTGACCCTTGTCCTGCAGCTGTGGCAAGAAGGCAGAGGGGCTCTGATCTACTTTTTCTGGAAAATGCACAAAACCCAGCAGACTGACTGTAGAGCAGTGTTAAAGCAAGCCAGTAGGGATGCCCTGGAGTATTTTAGGATGTTTACCTAGCAACAGAAGTCCTTTAGTGAAGGCAGAGACAGAGACATCTTTTTTCAAAGAAACCTCCAGCAGTCATCCTTCCACATCATGGCCAGGGCAGTGTCGGTTCCTGCTCTAGCACAGCAGGCCAGCTATTTGCAGACTCCAAATACCTTATTGTCTGAAGGTATTTAACTCTGCACCTCCTGCCTCCCACAGAAGTGCTCTTGCCTCTAGATAGAGGCTGTTGGGTTATGAGGAAGGAAACTTTATATTGAGCTCCTCCACTTCCATGAAACTAAAAGGATTGATTGGACTAAAGTAACAGAGCAAGTACACACCACATTATTCATGGCTGAGGCACTTCCCTGGAAGAGGCAAATCGTGACATTTGTTCCTGTTCTGTCACCTGTAGCTGTGTTTCTGTTTAAACAGAAGAACCCCTGAAAAATGTCCTTTTTCCTGAGAAGTTGACGTGCTACCTACTAGTTATTTCATGGAAGGATGGAGGAACCCTCCACCTCTTCCTCGAAAGAAAGGTAAGTGCTCTTTGTGAGGGATTTGCCCACTTAGTTCACTTAACTGTGTTCCACATGAGAGCTACTTACAAGAATATAAAATATAAAAAAATAAAAATCCTCACAGGGCTGTGGCATGAAAAAATGCTATGTTTTTCAACCCTGCTAACAGTATGAGGCTTTTGAGTGTTCCCAAAATCAGAAGCACATAACAAAATAGCAGACTATAAGTGTCCCTTTGCTTGGCTGACCAGGAGCTCAGAAGCTCAACATTGAAAGCATCTCTGTTTCTTGCAAGGCTTGGTCTAGGTGCTTTCTCTAGACTTAAATGTCAGAAATTTGCTGAATGGCATCTAGTACTTCAGACAAAGCACCTATCCTCCTCCCTCTGTGCAAAATTCAACCTCCATCAGTTTTGGGAGAGGAGTGTTTATTCCTGGGAAGGAATTTGTTAAGCATTACCTTGTAGAGCTTGGGCAGTGTCTCTCTCTGGAAGCTCCACAAAGCTCAGTGAATGCTGTAGGGTTTTTTGGTGCAATGTAGCTGTCTGACAACTCACCTTGTGTGCAAGGCCATACAAAAGGGAGAAGGACATCATACTTTCATTTCTAAGAATTCTGGAGTCATCCCTGTGCTGCTAAAATTGACACTGGTTTAGGTGTTTCAGGTTGGATACTGACAGCAGCTGAGAAACAGTTAGCACAGCTCAGGAAAGGAAGTGCAAAGGTGACAGTCTCGTTTACTAGCTGGCAGGGGCAAGTTCAATCTGTCAGCAGACCCAACTGCACCAAGACAGCCCTCCTCGTCTTTAGAATCATTATTTGAAAGGTACTGAGAAGGTTTTAATTCAGCCTTATGCCTCATGCTGGGACAATGCTTCATCCTAGAATCTGCTTCTACTTGGACTATTTCACTGTGATATCCTATAAAAGTTCTCATCTGGTAAACCTCTGCAGCGCCCTACTTTGGTTTGTGCTTTTGATCAAATCTCTCAGGGTTGACCTTGCCATTGTAAGGTATATTTCCATTTTTTCCTTTTTCCTCTGGTGCATCAGTGCTAATGGAGTATTCCCCCCCCTGCCCCAGAGGAACCAAGCGCCTTATTTTGAAATTTTCAATTCTGGTTCTATGTTAAGGAAAAGATTTTTGCAAATCCTGCAAATGTTATTGCTGACTGGCAGCTAGATCTCAGCTGCACAGATGGAAAGATGGAAATCTTTTTGTGAAGAAGCATGAAGCAGAGATGTGAATCCACATCAAATGAAATGTGTGCAGGGGTCCTTCTTTTTTGCATTGCATTATAGAAAACAGCTCATTGTAGATTATAAGTAGTAATGATCTGGACCACACACTTGTGTATTCAGTTCTAATTAGAAATGCACTGAGCTACCAAAAATTATGCACCCAAGCCAGCTTCCTTAGGACTGCAGCTGTATTCTACATAAATACACCTTTAACCAACAGGATATAAAAAGAGCAATGATGACATCCAGAGGACAGATAGTTTAATCAGAGTTACTGTAGGTATCCTCAGCAAATTTCCTGGGGATATATCCCTCACTGGCTTTTTCTGTTTAAAGTCTGTTCCTATTAAATCAGTTATTGACAGCCTGCTGAGTTACTCTAATTCTTAGTTTTTAGGAAACTGACCTTGTAAAGTGAGGTGGTTTTCAGTACAAAAATTGTATGTACATGGTAAGCTTGTATTAGTTTCATCCTTTCTATGTGCACTATCATTCTATGTTATCACTGAATCCAGCTGAAAAGTAAAGCACTCTCTCAAGCTATTGGTAAACTTCAGGTCAATACCTGTCTGGCTTACTTCACCTGTAAGTGCTCCTACTGTGGAACCTCTCCCTCTATGTAGGGTTTTATCTAATCTGTCTTAGTAACCTTCCATACTCTGGTTTGGCAGTTATTTTTGGTTTTGATTTTGTTTGCAACTGCAAGAATATTGGCCAGGTGCACCATATGTAGACGCCACTACAGAGAAAAGCCTTTGAATTCAACAGAAATATCTACAGACAGGTGTCTATTTTATTGACAAATTTGAAAGAGATACATTACCTGTTAGCTCAGCTCCGCAATTAGAATTTAATTGAAGCATGTTACCTATAATAAGTTCAGATATTTGTGTTCTTCAGCATTTTATGAATTCAGAAACAGATGGGCTATGACCAGGAAGCAGTGGAGAACAGACTGGAGTAAAGCAGATTGGCTCTGTGACAAGTGCAGGTACAGCTGTGGTATGTATTTTATTCAGCATGCCCACCTACTGTATCAGCAGCCTGCCCTAGCAGCAATTCAACTACAACTGACTTAATGAAGAGTAGAAGTAAGCATGAATCCAGACTTTCCATGGATCATAATATTTGAGAACCCAGAAGAATCAACATGATGGAAATCTTGCCAAGTAATTTTTTTCTCCATCTTTACATGCAAGAGGTAACAAAAGCATTGGCATTTTAAAAGGGAAACAAAAACCCCACAAAATTTAATCAAATTATAGTATATTAAGATATTTCCCTTTTGGCCTTTATTAATTGCTTTTTAAAACTGAAGAAAGAAATCCTTAGCAAGTAGTAGCTTATGGCTTAAATAACCGTAATTATGCCAAGGAACATGATAAAATGCTGGCTAAGAGTGCTTGTTAGTAAAAGAAGAGAGAATATATGGGTGACAGAGGGGGTAGTTATTGAAGGCTTCATGCGAAAGTGTACAAAGAGTATTTTTGCTCCCATTTACACCAGTCTCAGCATCTTTGCAAGTCATAGAATCATAGAATTATAGAATAGTTAGGGTTGGAAAGGACCTTAAGATTATCTAGTTCCAACCGCCCTGCCATGGGCAGGAACACCTCCCACTAAACCATGCAACCCAAGGCTATGTCCAACCTGGCCTTGAACACCACCAGGGATGGAGCGTTCACAGCTTCCCTGTGGAAGTTCTGTTGGAACTGAATCCTTGATCTGAATATTCCTTCGTAGGAAATGCAGTATTACTTACTATTTTGTGCATTTGAAAGAAGTGCCTTTCTGTCTTTTGGCACTCCTTATTCATCTGTTTGAATAATCTTGCATTTAGGTATATCAGACCTTTTTATCTCTATTTCTGTATCTATCTAACAGCATATATTGTAAGCTTCAGTAGTCTACAGTAACCCACAAAGTGAATTTTGAAAAACAACAACCCATAATTATTTTATATGGTGATTGTCTGACTTGAAATATTGAAGTAATTATCAAGTTAAATTCCTATGATCCCTGCAATTTCTATAAAACCTGAAGATGTCAGTACTTGAGTTCTGGCATATCTCTTTAAGTAAAATTATACCACCTCAACCTAAGGTCATAATTAAAGATGTAGCAAAGCTATGTGAAAAATTGTGATATGATTTGAATGAAAAGCAGAATAATCCCCATAATTATAGAGGGTGCAAAATTAAACAAACTGGTCACAAATTCCACCTTTCAGGAGCCACTTACTGCAATTCACAGGTGAACAAGACTCTTGTTGATGCAGCTGGATAAATGCAAGGGGGAAGCCTGAGGTGTAGCTCCAGGAGAGAGCCTGGGAGACTACTTGCATTGAAAGGTGAATGGCTTCTTCCACAGTGCAGCAAGGACTTGTGAAAAACCTAAATGAGAGGTATCCTTTCTAAATGTAGCTCTACTGTGACTTCTGTTTGGGAGGAGAAGTACTGCTTTGGTCTTCAAAGCGTGATGGTGGGACATGTTTGCATAAATTAATTTGTATCTGTATTCCTCAGAAAAACTTTAAACCACAACTAAACAGTATTTCAGGAGTTCTGATGAGCTGCAGAATGCACAGCCTAAGCTATATATGTACCTATGTGTGCATACATCTGTGTGTAAGCATGTATGTGGACTGGTGCCTACATTTGAAAATTAAATCCTGGAAGACTGATGTGATTTTAATGAACCTTCCACAGCCTTATTTTAAGGCTTCTTCCTTTGCTGGGATGCAGATGCTGCAGCAGCGGAAGTCAGCAAGGTTCAAATGACAAAGGCATGATTGGGAATGCCACTTCAGGACAGTAAAGCAAAGAGCTGCTGTTCAGGAATTCAGTTCCACAGTGTAGTTGTGCCAGCTGAGCTGTACATACCATACATCTTACTCACATCTTGGACTCTTGAAGATTTCCTTTTCTCTCATTCTCTTGTCCAAGCTTCACATTTAACCTTTGAGGCAGTTTGAATATATCTCTTCACAAATTGTAGTACAGTAGCACTAACCTCAGGCAGCTCTTTAGTGTTTTTGACTCCCTTCTCACACTGATCCTCCCCAGGCTTCTACTGGTCATTCTCATTTCTCTCCTGATGATTTTGTCACTTCTCTTCAATGTAAAACTAGTGAGATCTATGTACACAGTACACTGTGACTGTGTTTGTGATGTTGGGGCCTCTGCCTGATGCTACACTTCGCTTCATTTACCTTTCTCATTTCATTGCTTTCCTGATGTTCCAGTACTGCTGCCTGCCCCCTCCCACCCCGTTACTACTATAGAGCTGACATACTGTCCATCAGATCCTGTCCCCTCCAGCCTCCACCAAAATATGCTACCTTTCATGTTGGTGACTCCCTCAAGTATACTAAATCTTCTGTGTCCTCTGGATTTTTCTCCATTTGGCTTTATATGTCCTCTAGCTGTTCTGATGCTGAAAAAACACCTCTGGACCTACCAGTCCTTCACAGGCTTTTTAAAACCATTCTCTCGTATTTCTTCTGTCAGCATTTTTACAGCATTTCAAGACTAGTTGGTGTCACAAAAGGGAAGAATATTTCACAGTGAGGGTAAAATACTACAGTCAGTTCCAGACAGCCTTAATTCTGAAAAGTCACTTATGTGAAGTGTGATGTTGAATGAAGGGATTAAGTGATGGCTTTGAGATTTGTCCAGACATAAAGATGTACCTAATCTGTAGATCAACTTTTTTCAGATGACCAGAAAAAAAAAAAAACTTTAAGCATGGAAAAGAAAACAAAATTGAGTGTAGTCCTGTCAGCTCCTCAGGTACAGAAATATTCCCATTTCAAGCCTGCTAGAATGGACCCCATTCCATACCACCAGTATCTTTGCTGCTGAGGTGGCAAAGGCTGAGTGCACTGGACACTGGCACCCACTTGTGCTGGCAAAATATTTATTTGCTAATGGAAATACTGGAATGTGATCTCCTGCATGTGATGAGCTCCCATGAATGCTGGATAAACCCCAGAGCAGTTTCAACTTTGTCTGCCAGGCAGTCCCACAGCCAATCACACTGAATATCTGCAGTGTTTGAAGTAAAACTGTTCCTGAAAAGAGTTCAATAAAACAATTCAGGAAATCTGCTTATGCTTAGTGCTAAAGGGCACTAAGCATAAGGATAGCACGCATTGAGTTCTGCATTATTTTCGTAACTGCAACAACAGACATAATTCTGCCTTCAGATCTCCAGAGGTGTTTGAATGGAAAGCAGGTGGTGAGCTGAGAAATTTGGCTGAAGAAAGCACTTAGGTAGTCTGCTGAAGAGAACAAAATAAGATCATAAATAAAGAGAAGATGAGATGTTCTTCAGCTTCAGAATAGAGCAGACCAGGAGCATTTGTTAGGATAAGCATTCAATTTGCTGGCACTGATGTGTTCAATACTCATCACCAGGGGAAGGCTGAAAGGTGTCTGCTGTCTGTCCTGGGTGCATTAAATCTGAGCTGCCCAGAAACTTTAGTGAGAGCTGGGAAAATTCAGGGAGGAAGTGCTGCATCTGAAGTCTCTTCCACTTCCCCACCCAAATAAAAAGCTCCATAGCTACTTTAAAAGAGGCTTGGAAGGAGACAACTGAATCTTTAAAGTAAGGGCCAGTTGGCCTGTGCATTGTACCATTTTGTTCTTTGTGTGGGCATTTGGGGGTTCTGAGCATCTTTCCCCTGCACGGGATCATTCCTCCTTCTGTTGGTAAATGGAGTGGAGTGGAATGCTTTGCTGAGCTGAGGCTGAGGCAGTGAACAGACCTGACAGATACGGTGAGAATTACTGTTTCTGAGTACCTGGTGTCCTATACAGAGCTCAGCAGCTGGGCTGTAGAGTAACTTTGCATGTTATTTCAATCCCTTGTATAAGTAGTCAGCAGGGATATTCAAGGTGGCCAGTTAAGGACTCTCTCAAGTTCAGAGCAGAATAAGGATGCCAACTGATCTTTAGGAAGAAGGATTTAAATGCAGGTAAGCAGCAGGCACAGGAGCAGAGAAGGCAAAAGAGAAGCTGTAATGTAAAGAGAAACATAAAGGGTGGTGAGGCACTCCAATGGGTTGCCCAAGAAATTTGTGACTGCTCCATTCCTGGTGATGTTCAAGGCCAGGTTGGACAGAGCCTTGGGTGGCATGGTGTGCGTTGTCCCTGCCCATTCAGGGGGCTTGGAACTAGATAATCTTTCAGGTCCTTTCCAACTCTAACTATTCTATGATTCTATGATAAAGAAGCTTGTATGTACAGAGTAAATGGCCTCAGTTCAAATTTAATGGGGATAGGTTTTCTTGAGGCAGTGTGGTCATTGGGAGGAAGGCAACATTTTAGGCGCTGTCATGGAGTACAGTGAGGAACAAGGATGTAAGAAAGTGGGTAATAGGAAAACTGGAACAGCAATACTGTTTCCTTGTCCTCCTTTTGGCTTTGTGTTTTCCACTGAATGAGCTGTGAACAGGTCAAAAGCAAGAGCCAGTGCAAATTCTGTAGGACTTGAAGTGCTCTGCATAATCTCTGCCAGTGTATATCCCTGCTGGAAAGGATGCTGGAGAAATAGCATCCTTTTTGATAGTGACATAAACCGAAAGTGAGAGTAATAGCTCTGACTCAATCCCAGGCTGTTGTGGAGGGAGATTAATGCCAGGAGATACGGCAAATTCTTTTTCTTTGTGTCAATCTACCCTCGAAATACAGCACATGCCAGTTATTTCTCTTGGAGAGGAAAGTGAGAGAGCCAATACGAAACAGAGATAATATCTGGAACATAATTAAACAGGCATTTTTCATGTCTTTATCACTGTCTTATTTATCTTCCCTCTTATACTTCTGTGTCTTGTTCTTTCAAAAGCTATTGCAAGTGGGATGGATGCTGAAGGAATAGCATCAGTTTTGATACCAAATAAGTACTCCACTTTTTATCTGATACATGGCAAAACGCATTCAGACACTTTTGTTGTACATCTGATTGTGTAAGGCATTTTATTAGTAGTCCTCTGTACAAAGGCATTATGTTAGTGGAATTGTCACATCCTCACATCAATTTTCCATTCAGTTTCTGCATTTTCCTTGTACTTCCAACAGTAGGTATTTAAAATAATTATGATTAACCAAATTGAGATTGCAGGTAATACTGCTTTGACTTGGTTTATTACACTTATTTTCTTTAAGACCTAGCATTGTAGATTGGCTCAAGATGGGGATAGGTACCTTTTTGTTACTGAACTGCTATTTCAAGTCGCTCTTCAGTTCAGAGTGAATTAGCAGGTCTATAATTTCTTGGCTTTTTGATGAATGGGGTAGAATGGTTACAGTTCCGTTCTTACTGAACTCTCTGCCATAAATGATGATGGTTAACTACATTTCATTGTACTAGCTGAGGACATTCAGAGTAGGGTTTGTTTAAACAAGTTTTAAGACATTTTGATATTGATATAACCCTCAAAGTTTCCCTCATTACTCTGGTGTTGAGATAGTTCTAAGTATAATATTTTTGTCTATGTGACACTAGCTTGTCTTTGGTTTTGTCACACCATGAGGCAGCTAGAAGGTCTCAAGCTACAGAGACTCATCCACTGCCTGTAAAACTCTTTTTCTATTGCCTGAGGTGCTGACAAATCTGCTGACAAAATCTTGAGTTCCCTTAGGATCAAGGAGTGATAACCCTTGCATACTCCATAAACTCCTGTGAAGGAGCAGATCTGCACTGGGTTACTATATAAAACTAAGTTTGAGAATATGAAGGGCTATACAAACAACTTCCGAATCAATTACTGCATGAGGCAAAGGCAGCTTTATGGATTCCATTTGATGCAGAAACTATTTGTCTTACTGTTATACGTAGCTATTTATCCGACTGTCCCTCCGGGCTCTTTACCTATTTCATGAAGTGGCAGATAAATTCAGCTCCACCTTATTCCCCACCATCTGAAAAAATATATTCTCCTGCCACTGCAGCAGCAAGAGAAATGTCTTTGCTGGCAACAACTAGAGTGAGTTGCCAGAACCGAAAATGTAAACTGGAGTCACGAGTCTGCTCTGATGGAGAGCTTGCTTCAGGAGGGCAGTCTACTGATTTGTTTAAATGTTTGTGCTCTGGGCTCTTCTGTTTCCTTTTGTTTGTGTTTGGTTTTCACCTTCAAACTGATACACAATGAGACCCATGGGGCTGTTTCCAAGCTGTCAGTGTCATGGTATATGTTATCATTACAGATATGCAGAAAAGCAGGAAATAACTTTTCTGTTCTCTTCTAGGCAGCTTTAGCAGTTGTAGTGCTTCCTGTGTAAAGCTGAGCTTGTCCCTTGCTGGGGCTCCTCAAGGAATTTTGGCAGCCATCCTGGAGCTGGTTCCATTTATCTTGTGCTGCACAAGTTGATCTCAGCATAAGGGTGGCAGGTGTAGTCTAGATGGTGTAGATGTGGATGTTATCTGACTCTTCTGCTAAACTGACTTGTCTTTTGAAGGGTACTTTTCTGTCTTACTATGGTTCCCAGCCCTCTCCAGTAATGTCAGAGATATGGTGAAGTTGAAGAATGCACCAAAAGAAAGAAGACACTGAATTGTGTCATCTGCTACTGTATCTTGCTTAATGTGCATTTCCTTCACTGCTTTTAGTGAAGTGTTTTTTTTTTTTGGGGGGGGGGCTTTCTGTAAAGGACAACCTCCTGAAATCTGTCTCTGGATAAATACAAAAACCTGGAAAAAACATAGTTTGGTTATCAGAATAGCAAGGCTACAACTATGTACACAAAAAGAAGCACATGCAGGGATGTCTGATCTTTGTGGAAAACATCATAAAGCATGATCTATTTGACTGCTAGTATATGCAGACTTCAAAACTGCAAGTTCCTGCTGCATCAGGAATTGTCTGCAAGTGCCCCTAAATCTTTAAAAGCCAATCTTCCCCTATGGAATCAAACAACAGTTTTTAAAGTTAGAGTTAGCCTTTCCAAAGCACAAAGGAAAACCTACGAGTAATGAGCTATGATTAATTTTCTGTTTGTTTTGTGGACACACAAGAAAATGCTGTGATATTTTGTGATGATGAATCATCTTTTGTCTGCACACTCATTTCTCATATGCTTGGAAAAGGCATTCTTCTATTTCTTCATTACCAGCGTCGCTATGTTAGGCCTTATGAACATTTTTCAGAAACTGATTGTGCTTCATCTAGAAAAGCACTCGAGTTTTTGGCCCTCAGTATTCCTATTACTGGGCAGCTATTCCAAGGCTTTTCTCCACCCTATGACAGCCAAAACCATTTTATTTCTAACCTTAGGTTGTTCATTGCCAATTTATGTCATATGAAGAAATGAATGAATTATCAAATATGCCAGACTGCAGAATAAACGGAAGTGGTGTCACTAAACACCATATCGAGCATTTAAAGATCAGACCTAATATAGATTTAGAAAGAAAAATCAATGCAAAAGGCCATACAGCTTATTACCAAGTACAATAAATGACTACCATAAAAAATAGGCCATGTCGGGAATAATATTTGTCAAGTGTAGCTAAAGACTGTCTTCCTTAATCTGTTTAAGAATTGAGAGGGTATTAAAACCTGGAACATGTAAATCAGTTGTGAAAGTTTACAATTCGCTGAACCTCACATATCTCCAGGTTGGTATGCGTGGAGGGAATTCCAACATGTCACTTTACGGAAACAATATAGCCAAGACTGGATGACATGGAAGAAAACCTTTACCAGCAAGTCTCAGATTGCTGGCAAACTAGTGTTAAAAAGGGTGCTGTGTTTCATAATAAAGCATTCCAACAATGTGGACACTGTGACATGATCTCTCTGAAAGGTGCAGAAGGTGAGATAAGCATCTGCCTCAACTCTTTACAGAGCCCTTGGGTTTGACAGTAGCAAAACATATGCTGCCTGGCAGGTGAGCCCACATCTGATCTACATAGCACTTTCCTTTAATGCCTGTAGTCCTGCAAGGGCTGCACAGTACATAAGATGGCTTTTAGTTAGCAAAACAGGATTTTTGTTCCTAGACTTGTGATTTTGCTACAGAATATTTAGTGGGTTTAGTATTCCAGAGATGCAGATCTGAGCACTGCTGAAAATCTAAAGATCTGGGTATTGAAACATTTTGAAATAGCCATAGTCCCAGTGTGAAAGTCTTTGAGGGTTCTTATCCATGGTGGTCTTGTTTCACATTAGCCAGTGTTACGCCTTCCTATGGAGGAGGTGGCTGAGTGTTCAGGATTGCTAGCTAAATTTGAAATGATACCGTTTTCTCACTGGGCTCAGTGATCGCTACAGAGCACCCTTTTGTCAGCAGCATACATGTACAGTTATTTCTCAACAATGCACAGATTTCTATGATCATATTCATAAGCAGAGAAGCATGCGAATTGTCGTGGTTTAAGCCATAAATCAGCCACGCAGTTTGTTCACTCACTTTCCCCTTTTTCTTCCCTCTGCTCCTGGA
>JANRGW010012173.1:2605-19009 GCA_024733675.1 Psilopsiagon aymara | reverse complement strand
CTGGAGAAGAGAAGGCTGTGTGGAGACCTCATAGCAGCCTTCCAGTATCTGAAGGGGGCCTACAGGGATGCTGGGGACAGACTCTTCATTAGGGACTGTAGTGATAGGACAAGGAGTAATGGGTTTAAACTTAAACAGGGGAGGCTTAGATTGGATATGAGGAAGAAATTATTTACTGTGAGGGTGGTGAGGCACTGGAATGGGTTGCCCAGGGAGGTTGTGAATGCTCCATCACTGGCAGTGTTCAAGGCCAGGCTGGACATAGCCTTGGGTGATACGTTTTAGTGTGAGGCATCCCTGCCCATGGCAGGGGTGTGGAAGCTAGATGATCTTCAGGTCCTTTCCAACCCTAACTATTCTATGATTCTATGATTTTATATATTTATGTATTTAAATATTGAATTTTACATTTTTATTTGACCAGGGAGAACTGATTAAATGTTACAGTAAGTAAAGGACATTGTATTAAAGTTTGGAAATGTGGAATTATGTTCGCTGTTGCTAATTTGAAGGAAAAAAAATAAAGAAGGCAACTTCTTTGTTTTGTTTTCTTCTAGCATTGCAGTCCCTGTATTCAGTCATTGCAGGACTCTTTAAACCGTGGATACTGGTCTTGGATAAGGAAGATGCAAGGTATATATTGCATTTTAAAGTTAAATGAATTTTTGCTGAAGTAAGGACTTCAGGCCATAAGAATTGTTTTCATTGTTGCTGGGGGTTTTTTTAGCTCATGACTGTATTGTGACTTTCTATTTAAGTAGTTGTTACCTGTGCCATATCCTAAGTAATTACAGAGCTAATTAAGTAAGTCTAATTTTCCAAGGCTTAAATTGTATAATAATAATTTTAGATTTACAGAATATCTTGTGTTTCCTGATGAGAGCTTGCTTATGAGAAAAATGTGATTGCAATCAGTTCTGAAAAACACTGAAACTTGATGGTTTTAGATTCCTTTTTTTTAGCTTCCATGATATCTGTAATGCCTTAGTTTAAAACAAAGCAGAGAAAGCCAAACATACACAATCCAAAGTGGTATGTAGAGAAACTTCAGACTAAATCAGTCCTATGATAATCTACTGTCTTGTGTACCTGTGTCTTCACATGGATAATTATTTGTAATATTGCACATTTAAATTTTACTTTCTTCCAAAACCAAAAGCTTTTTAAGTTGTAAGCACATCTTCAGCACTTAGAAGGCTGACTGCAGGTGGTATGTGCTGTCGTTCAGAAATTGTGGTGGTTTGCTCTTATTATTCAGTTACAAATGTCAGACAGGTAATCACTGTTTACTCAGTGGTATCGTGGATCATCAGTGTGACATTACAGTACATACTTTTTCTAAGGAAGAAGGGGGCAGTCCGGAGTTGAGTTTGAGAGAACTGCTGGTGCCTGTACTATATTGATACACTGTGCTTTAGAATATTTGAAAATTTCAGTTGCTTAAGTGTTTATGATCTGATAACTCAGCACTGAATTTACGTTGCTTTTCTTCTACCTCTTTAAGTAACCAGCCTTGCTACCCTTGGTTGGAGAGTGACACTCCTGTAGTATCCACCATGGTCTGTTTGTTCACAGATTGCATCAAGCTATTACACGAGAGCTTTAAAGGTGGGTGAAGTCTACACTGTTTTAATGTAGTAGCACTTTCTGTCCTATCAGGCTGAAAAGGACTTTTGATTTAGATGTGGAATGTGAGGTAATTTTATCTGTTACGAACTTTTAGCGAGGCTGATCACTGCAGTGGTACCAGGAGCATTTCTTAATTTATCCTTTTAAAAATACAAATACAACATAAAAGCAATGAGGTTCTACATGGAAGGAATTTTTTAGAACTTTGAATTGTTGTCCTGCAACTTGTCATGTCCTTCTTGAGGAAGGGCATGGAATCATAAGCTTCCCTAAATGTTAATTTGGAGGAAAAAAGATCTAAAAGCTTAATGTGCGTTTTTTATTTTCTGTAAATTTTAGTGTAACTTCCATTTATGGTTTTTCATCTTCAAAAGTGGACTTCTGTAATCAAACTTTCCCTGATTTTTTTTCTGTTGCTGATTGAACTATTTTCTTTGAATCTAGACAAGTTGTTGCCAAGCCACCACGGGGCTCTTTGGTTGCATCTAATGCATTACTGTGAATGCTGCACAGCCCCCAAAATGCCAGAGTTTATTCTCTATACTTTCCATACTGAGTTCAGAAAGCTTCCATGGAAGGAAATGCATCCAGACTGTATGCTTATGGAAGAGTTCTTTAAAGTGAGTACACTGTATCTGTTGAATTAATTAAGTTCATAGTATTGCCATTATAGACAACTGGAGAGCTGAAGACATTTCTTCTAGCAAGTAAGCTTGTAAAGTTTGTAGCATTCACAGCTGCTCATTTTGTGATTGATTTTTGTAAAGGAGTGCTACTGAATGTTAGACAAAGTTGTATGGAGCTGTAAAGCTGGCAGTCTTTGTAATCTGACATTGCTCTATCTGAATATCTCATTACATGTATAGAATCATAGAATAGCTTGGGTTATATTTAATACGTATTTGTAGTTAACATATTTTACTGTTGTCATTTTGTTCTCACTTCCAAGTTGCCTGAGACAATGTAAAGCTGCAGATGAGTGTGGAAATGCTCCAGGATTTACTGCTTACCTGTTTGGGATGAGTTCTTCATGGAGTTCTACACAGACTTTGTTACAGCTTAGAGTTTGTAATAAATTAATTCTCTTTCTGACTTGCAGTATCTTGGTGTTCTATATTGGTTATTTGAGAGACTTAGACAGTTATATGTGCAACTGTTCTGGTGGGGGGTAAAATGATGGAGAAGTACGTCTATCATCTGTCTCCTTTGCTGACCTAAAATGCTGCTGTGGCTACTGAAAAATATTTTTTTTTCAGTATTTATATCTTACTTTGGTTTTTATATGCCTTTTTTCATTTCTCCTTCCTAGATTGAAAGAGGCAGCCCTAAGAGTTGTTTCCTATTCTTGGGTTATGTGTTATGTGAAATAAACTGGGTCAGTGTCCTCTCTGATGCCTGGAATCCCAACCCTCATCCTCAGACTCACAGCATGATTGTCTGTTTGCTGTATATGATGGTCCTGCTGGCAAAGGAGGAGCAACTTACAGGCAAAGAGGTAATTTTTGGAAAGGTTCATACCTGTCTGTCTCAGAAGACTAATAACCCTTTAGCTAGCAAAGGCAAGTAAGGTTGTGCCTCACTTGCAGAATTACTAACTCAGAAGTGGTATTTGCATAGGTGAAATACCCCAAATAGTTTTCCAGAGATGGCCAAGGCTAATTCCTTATGTAAAACATTTTGTATAACTCGTGTGGACAAGAGCTGCTATTCATTTCAAGAAGCTTCTGTTGGTGCTAAAGTGGTGTAAAGAGTAAGGAAATAAGTACAAAGAGATTCCTGGAGTTACACAATTACTCTCTAGGCTTTGGAAAGAGCAAGTAAGTATGTTAGTTTCATCAGTTTTTTAAAAAATCATTCTTATAAACAAAGCTACTGTACGGTGTTTTACCTTCCATTTTTAGGTCTGGGATGCTCCATCATACAGCTTCCTTTTCTCTTAAACCAGTCTTTAGTTAAAATACGTGTTTCCTTTTCTTTTTCTTAGTTTTGGAGAGCCTTACTTATAAGCACATGCAAAGCAGAAGCAGCATTAGCAAAAAATTTACATATGCACATATAATACACATGCATATATATGTGTACATGTTATGTGCACTTGTATATAGGTCTGCCTGATTTGATTCAGGTAGTCTGCTGACATGCGTGCAGGAGCAGCTGTGACTAGTGTTTGTGCCTGTGGGAAGAATTGGGAGGATCACTGAATCACATTTATTCTGTCATAGCCAGTCATGTAAATCTCCACTGTGCCTTGCTGCTTTTTCTGAGTGGCAAGCATTAATGTATAGAGGGATGGTAAGGAATCATCCACTTACAAAAAGCTCATGCCTGGCTCTGCCTTACTGTGCGTCTGTTAGTGGTGTTTTCCACCCTGATCTTCAGTGCTGGTCTTCCAATACTGTGCTGCAGGTACTTCCAGTTTCTTGTGTTAAGCACAACTCAGCAGTGGGATTAGTCCCTGTGAGGTTAGGAGTAGCACTTCATCTGGATGTTTGTTTTTTCATCGCTGTCTAAAAGGGAAATACTTGTCTGCTTGAACCTGTTTTCTGTAATTGTTCAGTCCTTAACAGAAGTGCTTTTACAAACATTCTATTTTACTTTAAAATGCTCCCCTCCTAGCTCCATATGATGTGATGACAAGTAACAGTGATTTAACAACACCTGGAAGACCAGACATCTTGTAAGAAGCTTGGCACTGACTGCTGCTGAGTTACTTGGGGCAAATTACTTCATTTGTAGGTTGAGTTTTCTTGCTCCCTTACTGTGAAGAGGGATTTGATCATTCCTGGTTTCTCAGTGCTTTTCCTATTTCCCCAGTAATTCTGAAGTCACCTCAGTATTTCTGAATTATTGGAATAGGAAAGAGAAGCATTGTGTGTTAGGATGGACTTTCCAAACCCCGTTTTTGCTAAGTGCTTTGTGTGGGTAAATCTGTCACAGTCTCAGTCCGTTGCTTCTGGAGGACTCTTGCAGAGGGGCTGGGTAATCTTCAAGGCCATTTCACATCTGCCAGTTTTCCTCTAATTGCATTGTCTTCCATTGTCTATTTCCTCTGAGACTTTACAGGATGCTGTGTTAAGATGTCACCAGCAGCCTTTGATCAACATTGTATTCCAGTTTAGGAAAATTACCAGAGTTCACATGCTTTGACCTGAATGTATTTGCTTATCAGAAGCTTCTAAAGCTTCAAAAGGTACCTGTTTGTACATTGTGTGAGTCAGCCTCAGGAATTCCCTCCTAGCCTCCAGCAGTATGTTCAACTGACACAGCCCATCACTTGTCTTTTATCTCCCAGGAGGCTCCTGTGATGCCTTGACTTAAGCCTCAAACTTTCTCAGCCCTGGGTTCCAGTGCATGAGCAACTTGAGAAGTACTTGATGTACGAGAGTCACATTCTTGTTGATCTAGTCTAATTTGGGTTAGTTCTGGGTTGTTACAATCTCTAGGTTACGTGTCAGCACAATTCTAGTATTTGTTCATTATATAACATTCAGAAATCTGGTGCTTCTCAGTGTCTAGGGTGGCCCTTCTGTATTGTAGATGTGTATGAACCAATGAGAGGAAGATGATGGTAAAGGAGGCTGTACTCTGTGCTGCTTATACACAGCTGTGTACTTGCACTGCCTGTGTGAGTTGTGGACACTGCAGACTACTGTACAGTTCAGAATGGTATTTATGAAAATAAGCACTTGAGGGGGACCCCAGGTTGCAAGTTGTTTCACTGAGAAAAATTGAGGGACATGGCTTTTGTATCTGCTTCAACTGTGAACTTTTAGGGTTTTTTTAAATTAGTGCCTTTTTTAAACCTCTGCTGAAGTGACTTTATGTTGTACGTCTTTGTTTCTTTCTAGCTCTTTACATGTTAAATTTTAATGTCTCACTGACTTTTGAGCTTGGTTAGAGCTGCTGCAGGAGCCTGAATACTGTTACGTGATGCTATAGGTGGCATTCTGCTTGCATAAGGAGCCAGACTCCCAGTGGTCATCTGTTTCTGTGTAGTTTCTGCTACATCTCCTTCAAATTTTGGAGTCTGGGGTTCCTTCCAGTATTGAGTACTGTAAGCGTTAATTTTAAACACTGAAGAAGGTTGAGCTTAGACTAATGTCTTTAAATCTTCAGGAATCACCACTCATAAATCTTCTTGGACAGACCAGCTCCCTTCCTTGGCAGCTTGTGGGAATTTCATCTTACCAGGGTATCATCAGCTACTGCAACAGTCACTACCCTCCCTCTGTTATCCTTGCTAAGGATGCTGCAGCTGAACTGATTGTGAAGCTCCTGAAAATATCAGCAGGCTTTGGTGCATCTTCAGACAGTCACGTCCACCTTGTAAGTTGAACTGGATTCACAGTGTCTCTGAGCTGTTCTTGTCATTTGCGTGTTCTGATTTTGTATATTATTGAGTGTGGAAAGAGTTCTAGGCATGATCTTTTTTTCCTGATTTATTTAAATTTCGGTTAACAGGATGCAACACTGAAGTGCCGAGCATACATTCGCCAGGTGGTTCAGTTTCTCAGCACCTTAGAACAAACTGGAAAGATTACTCTTGCAGTTCTGGAACAAGAAATGTACAAGTTGCTAGATGACATTGTCATCTTTAATCCTCCAGGTTTGTGTTAAAGAAGTGGCAAACTACTTTAAAGCTGTCAAGATCCCTTAGTCTACTGCATAGCTTGTTGAGCATCTGTGACTGTGTAATTACTTGCATTACTCTAATGTCTTCCTTTTTGCGCAGCAGGGCGTGTTGCCTTGATGTATATGTATGTGGTATATTAGCACAACACAAAAATACGGATGTTAGCCTGTAGAGCTGTTAAGGTGACAGAACCAAAACTAGAAACAGGGGTTATGTTGTGAGGAAAAAACTGACCAATATACAGGAGCTTAACTGATTCTATTCTGTGTTCTCTAGTTTTTTAATATTTTTTTAAATTTTATTTGCATCTTTATTAAAAGGAAGGATGACATAATGACTCTCATTGTCCTTCAGGGATAGGATTCTAAGAAAGAGTTCCAACCTGTTGTGCAGTTGGGAAAACTGATTATTGAAGTAGGGGAATGGTATTGATGTGCACTAGTAGTACAGTGTGTCCACACCTATAGCATTTGTATCCATTTCATTTCTATTACTAATACCAGCCTGAGCTTCTTCTGTCAAACCAAAACTTCAGGTGAAATTAGCTGTCCTGCTGTACTACACAGCAAGTCAGGAGTCGTGTCTCTTCCTGTCCATTACTCATACAGGTGTGCTAGCAAGGGTGAACAGAAGTGTCTGAAGGTCTGTGAGAGTGAGAACTGTCCCTTTCACTACTTTTATTGCTACTTAGAGAAGCACTGTAGGATACCCCCGTAGCCAGTGAAATTCTTTGTGACTTGAAGTGAAGGCTTGCCTGTTGCTGCTGATGGTTCTTGTGGCTGGGAGATTCTGGATGAGACAGGAGCTCTAGTGTAAGAGGTGCACATCCGTTTCATGAACCCTTGCGTACGCTTCTATGCGTTTAAGGGCTTGAAAGAGAATGCTCTGTCTTGCCCAGGCAGACTGTGGAGCGCAGGAAAGTGCAGTGGCACAAAAGCAGCAGTGTGTGTAAGATTTAGCATCTCTGTGAGGCATGCAGGAGTTCAGCAGAAGTTTTTGGAAGAGGCTCTGGGGCACCTCCTTGAGGCCAAGAGAACCATACACTGAACATAGACACTGGAACCCAAATTCAGCTTTTCCACTGAACACTTTCTGTAGGTACTGAGAAAAGCCTCTTGCTCATTACACCCCTCAGTTCCCTGCCTGTATTTACAAAACAGCAATAAGACCCCTATTCCTCACAGTCTCTTTCCTTTTTGAGATAGTTCATCATTCATTAAACAGAGAGACACCTGATAAGGCCACACAGCAGAGTACACTGGAGTCCATCTTTCAGCTAGGGTTTTTTACCAAGACTACAGTGCAAACCAATTGAATGATAAATCATGTTTGCAGTCTCCAAGAGATGAATTCTTATATAAAATCACAGTTTAAAGCACAGCTTAGAGTGAAATAAATAAGATTTTAGATTATTCAACTTAAACTATAACAGACATGAGCCCTGAAATGTTACAGTCCCCTCCTGCCTTTCAGGATTTCCTGCTAATCCCAGTGTTCAGTCCCATAATACCTTTCTGAAACTATCTGACTTTCAGATATGGACCTGCAAATGCGTCATATGGCCCTCAGCAGCCTCTTCACAGAAACACTGATGATGATGAACAATTCTAGAGTGACAACTGCTGAGTCTCTGCGGGGGAGCTTGCGAAAGTGGGTTTACAGCAAAGTCCATGGGTTTCTGGCAATGCCCCTCCTCACAGCAGCGTGTCAGAGCCTGGCCTCTGTGCGGCACATGGCAGAGATGACAGAAGCCTGTATCACTGCTTACTTCAGTGAAGGTAGGAGCCTGTCTTCTACTGCTCCTTGTCTCAAAAAGTTTGATTAGTGTCGGATGCCCATTAAATACAGATCGTCTGGAATACTTGCAGGTTCACTCTGTGTGGCACTAGAACTGGGTTTTAATCTGGTTTCCACAGTCAGAGCCACTTTTTTGGCTCCCAAAGCTAGATAGAGAGAAGTTAAGCCATTGTGGCTTGGGTTTTGCAGCTGCTCCAATTGTGTTTTCTTAAGAACCGTAACTGTCTCTCTGAAAACTAGTTTGCTCTGTGTAATGGTTGCCATTTTTCCACCTAGAGGTGAAGACTGTTTTAAAACAAGGAATCATCCTAAGAGAACAGAATAAGTATTTTTTCCCTACTTTAGTGTTCTCTAGGATAATTTAAGAAGAAAACAGTCTTGATTGGTAAAATCCTGAGGGTTTTTTTCATGTGATTCCCCCCTCCCTTCCTTTTTATGTAATCCTCGTGGAACCACATTTTGGTTCCTTCCATGTTCTGTGTGATCAGATTTCAGTACACCTGAAGGAAGTAATTTAGAATTCCATTGTTAAAATTCCCAAATTTAATCCTGGCTGAATGCTGGGAAAGTAACTTGCCTTGGCCTTAAGGAGGTGCCATATGATAGTGGAGTTTTTCTTTTGTCTCCAGCAGAGTTCCATGGCAAGCTGATTACCTGGAAAATAGCTAAACCAGCCCGAATTCTGTGTTACAGGAATACAATGAAATAAATGCTGCTTTTCACATGCTGTTTGGTTTGTTCTTTTGTTTTACTTACAGATTCTCCTCACCACCAGGATTTAGGCTGGGGCCCTATACTCGCCTCCCTCCAAGTTCCTGAGCTAACCATGGAAGAATTCCTGCAGGAGTGTTTGTCTTTAGGAAGCTACTTGACCCTATATGTCTACCTGCTGCAGTGCCTAAACACTGACCAGACTCTGACCAATGAAATGAAGATCCTGCTAACCATTAGCAAATGGCTGGAACAAGTGTACCCAAGGTAGAAAACTCAAGGCTTCTGAATATGCTTTGACTTTTAATTAGGTTGTCGTTGTATAGGCAGTTTAATTAGGTAGCCAGGTTAATTAGGTTATTTTTACTATGCTGCTGAATGAAACGACAAGTCCTTCTATATCTACTCCTACTGGTCTGTCCAACCTCAGTGCCAACACTATGAGCTGTTGTGGTTAAAGAGGAGATGGAATTTTACTTGAACATTTATGTGCAGTTTGGGTCAGTTTTCAGTCAGAGAAACTTGATTTCAATGTCAGCCTGAATTTGCACTCAATTCAAGTGACTTTAAGCAAACCCCAGATCGCTGTGGGTTTCACTTCCCAGAATGTCCACTAGGTGGGATATGTTATGTGCTAAATACTCAGTTTGTCACTGGGAGACCTCGTGGTCAGAGCTGCTTAATGGGGACTATACAGCAGAACTGAACCACGTCTGAACTCAGTGGATCTGGTGGGGTGCCCAGAGTTAGGGATCTGTAAAACAACTTGCTAGATAACAGAGTTCCTGGGGTGGGGAAGTATGAATAGCTTTTGTGTTTAAATAATAATACTTAAAGTATATAACAACTGTATCTGCAGTTGCTGCTGAAATTGCCAGAGTTTGGTGAATATTTTTCCATATTAATGTTGCTAATATTTGCTGTGAAGAAATGCTTTGGAAAAATAAACATTCCCACTATTTCTGGAAATTCAGAGGGTCCTTTCACTGTTGTAGGTATCATAGTAATTCGATTGCCAAAGTGTGAAGGAGATAGCAAAGCCACTGTACACAGTAAATTAAACCTTGCTGTAAATGTCAAAGCTGAGAGTGCCTGGGGTGGGAAATGACTGGGTGGAGTAATGTGAAGATAGTCTGATGCAGGAAACTCATGCTGATGCTTTATGTGGAAAATCTGAGCTTGTTACTTAAACTGCAAACTGTTTTGGAAAGAATAAAACTATCATAGGGGGAACTTCACTTTGTGCTTTGCTTTACAAAAATCTTCAGCATTTCCTTTTCTTCATGATCATATTAAAAGTCTAAATTGTTGTGGAAACAATAGCTGGTGCTTCCTAAAATGTTTCATTGGTAAGCAGAGAAAAAAGGGTAGAGATACAGCTTCATTCCTTTTATGCTGAGTCTTAGACAAGTTTAAATCCACTTGTGGCTGCAATGTAATTTATTCTCAATTGTAAAACTTCAAAGGAAGTATTGTTCCTTGTCCTTTTATAAACCCTTAAAACCTGCTAGCTGATGTGTGCATCACATCCGAAATGACAGTAGTTACAGCAGTATAGTATTTGGTGGTAGTATAGTTATGCTATTTTCATATAGTAAGATTAGCTGTCATTAATTAAGCATCTGGGTTCTTCTTGACCATAATGGGGAGAGCTGCAAACTTCTTAATCAATGCATCTGACTTTTTTATTCATACTTTGTTTTATTTTATTCTTTAAATCTTACCTAAAGCGCAGCAAAGGAAGAGGCAAAATTGTTTCTTTGGTGGCATAAAGCCATGCAGCTATCCTTGATTCAGATGGAGCAAGATGACACTGTTCTGATTGAATCTGTCATTCAGACACTGCTGTCAATCCAGGGCAGGCAGAGTCAGCTGGCTGAAGAGAGACTGACTTCCGGAATACTCGGTGCTATTGGGCTAGGCAGGAGGTCTCCTTTGTCACCCAGGTAAGGGCTGAAGGTAAATTAATTTATTTGAGTCGTCATGTTAAAAAAGCTGCAGCCTGCATCCAGACTGCACAGTACAATGTCAGAAGATGTTCTGAATGCATGCCATGCCCAAATCTATAAAGTTCTTTGGGCCCATCACATTAAAAAGTGTACACGTGTTTTAAAGTTGTTAGGAAGTGAATATGAACTTCGGCAAAGTTTGCAGTGGAAACAGAAGGAAAATGCAGTGGTTTGTGATTCTGGCTTAATGTCCATCTCAGCAAAGTTCATAGAGAGACTGTTTATTAGAGAAATATACTTCCACCTCATCTGTAGAAGATAATTTGAGTTGTCCTCACAAGAATTTTATATGATCACTTGCGCATTGCCATTTCCATCTTACCCTGGAGGTGTTTGAAATCTTAAGAGAAACTCAAAGAGTTATGTGCTTGTCTGTTACTCACTTTACTTTCTAAAGAGAGACACCAAGTTTGGTTATTAGATATTAAAATCAAGTTCACCTTGGAAAGATTGCTATGAAAAAATAATTGAATGCTTGTTGAACATCAATTCAACACAGCACCAAGACATAACTCTGTGTTTATAAAAACTTTCTGGGATGCAATCCTGTTGAAATTGCTCTGAAATCTTAGTCTTGTTAACTCTGTTTTGGGTGATAAGAATGTTTCAAAGGCTGAGAAGTGATGAAGTATTTCAAATCTGACGTGAGTGCTTTAGTTAATCTTGGAAAAAATGTAGTATTTCATATGTATGGAGTTTTATATTCATCTAGTATGTATGATATCCTATTATGTATATATTAAAGTGATGCATTTATTTCTAATGCATTTAGGAAAAGGTTCTCTAGAGCCATTACTGTGTTTCTCATAGAGATGCCTCATGGGATAGAGCTTCTGTTATCTGCTGTTGAAGACTTGCAAATTTGATACCACCTTCTCTCTCTGTCCTTTCCCTTTACAAGGTTTCGGGTGGTTGCCCGCAGTTTGTCAGCCTTCCTCCTGGTGCAGATTCCCACGGAGGGTCAAGTCCGCCTGAAAGCGGGGTTGGAGCCAAAGCTGTCACTGAAGGCCCAGCAGGTAGCGTGTGCCAATTGCTGGCTTATTGACATGCGTTCTTTGTGTTCTTGCTCAGCTTGTGGGTTAAAGCTTGTAAGAGTCACTACCAGCATTCCTTCAAGCTAAATCCTGCTCTCAGCTTGTTAATTTTGTTTGAGACTGAATGCCCTCAGTCTTTCTTTGCTACTGCTTTTTTCCTGGCTCTAAATTCTGAATTTCAGAAACAGGTTGCGGCTGCTATTTATTATCTCAGGGAAGGGGGTGTATCATGAACTTTTTGTGTACTGTTTTGCCATACATCAAAACATCCTCTTGGAATTTGCTAGAGACAAAGCCAGCTGCAGCATTAGACCAGGTGATGATGTGAGTTTGCTGGACTCTGCTAGTGGGACTGTGTGTCTGCGCCTTTAACTTTAGTGATCCTAGGCAGAACTGTCTATACAGCTTTGTGGGTTAATATGAAGGCATCATTTTCTAGTCCTACATGCTGTAAAGGTGCAGGTGAACTTACTGTGCCTGTAAACCCTGAGTTCAGAACATTTGGAGCATAGCACACGGAAGGAATTTAAAGCAAACGGGAAAAAACAATCCTGCTGTGATTGCGCTGCTTTTGCATGATAAAGCAGAGCTGCATTCACACTAACATTTGTTTATATGAGATTAGGGCTTAAAAGCCCTGTGATAAATAAACATTTCTTTAGCATGTGCACTCACGGTGTTGTATCACTAAGTGCATAAGAGGAGGAAGGAGGAGTTGGTAAGAAACCAAAGCAAAGTAACATATTTGGTGCAACTTGTTTCTCTTCTCTCAGAAATTAATGAACCTTGTCCAGACATATTTCCAATGTTTCCCCTGACTGGTACTGCCAGCGTAGGCTCTGTTACAAACAATTTCTAACTTAACATTGTCTGCAATATTAATGGGAGCAAAACGATACTTTCATGAAAGTAAGATGTTCAGAAGAAGCAAATAATTAAGTATGTTGCAGTTTGTACTTTGGTGCGATTTCCTTAAAAATGTATCTTTGAGTTCGTGAAGTAAATATTTGACAGTATATTTAATAATATATATTTATTAATAATAGTGAATTAGCAATATATCTAATAATAATAGCAATATATTTAGTAATAATAGTGTATTTAGTAATATTTGACAGGTTATAGTTTGTAACAAACCCTGATTGAACAGTTGTGTTGATTTCAGAGAGTGAACAGCTTGAAAAATGTGAGTTGATTTGAAACACTACTATGTGATTGTATTTTACAAATGTTGTGTTATGAATACTCTGGGTTCTCTGGCACATAAGGGTCTTCTAGTAGAATTGTGCATATGGTGGCTTACGAACTGGTTTGTTGTGGACCAAAGTACTCACAGCTAACAGAATTTTCCCTTGTGTGTATAGGCACTGAGTGTTCTTGGATCTATGGCCTCAAACAAACAATATATGGATTATCAAGAGCAGCTCTCCCAGGCTTCTCTGTTCATTAAACATCCAGAACATTGTCTTCAAGATTGCAATAACCTTCTGGCTCTCCTTATTAACACTCTGTATCCAGAAGTGCGTTATTTGGATAGCATACGGTAGCAGCATTGGGCTTACAGAATCATCATAGAGTCATGGAATCAACGGGGTTGGAAGTGACCTCGAAGACCAAGTCTAGCCATTACCCCGGGACTACCAAGGCTACCATTAAACCACATGACTAGGGGCCTTATCTGCACGGTTTGTGAACACTTCCAAGGATGGTTCCCAGGGCACTTCCCACTGCTCTTGGAAGCCTCTTCCAATGCCTGAATGCCCTCTCTGTGAAGGAATTTTCCCAAATAGCCAGTCTAAACCTCCCCTGGCTTAGCTTGAGGCTGTGATTTCTTGTCCCATCATCCAATGTTGATTATTCTGGTTTACATAGAATGTTGTTATTGCACAAATAATTTTTACCTTCCACTTTTAATCAAGTCAGAAATGTGAATGGGAACTGGACACTGGCAAGTTTTCACATTTTCAATGTTTTCTTTCTTTTGATTTGTTGGCCTGTGGAATTGCTTAGTTTCTGTTGACTGAAAACACTTTGATATCTTCTTGTGTACGATGCATGAGGATACGTGAGGATAGGTGTATAAATCATTAGCCAGTAAAGCTTATCCGGTGGCATCTTAAGTTTTTGCTTTGGCTTTTGTTTTCCAGTGAGTAATCACTCAGGCCAGTTCAAAGCGAGTGGAGTTTTGTGTATGAAAGAGGTTTCAACTTTTCTAACTAGTCTGACTTAATCTTATGGGAGTGTCTCTGGAGACTTGTGAAATCTCTGTATTTGGAAAAAATAATATTTTAAATTTCGACCTTTTTTTTTCCTTACTATCCCACAGAAGTTTGTAGTTGGAAAGCATGCTTACAGTCTTCTCCCTCTTCTGTAAATACAAGCTAAAAAAAGAACTTTGGGGTTTCCTGTTTTCTAAATACTAGTGAATACGCATATATATTACTTGATTAAATGCAGGTAACTTCTAGCCAAGTTCTTTTTAAGTTTAGGGGATTTAAATGCTGAGATGCATCTTTTGGATCTCCATTGTCTGGCAGGGGATCATTTAGTTACATTCATGCTAGATAGGATTCCTTAATTCTGAAAGTCTGGTTGTTTAGAAAATACTGATTTAGCGAGTGGACATCTACCACTTAAGCTTATGTTCTGGCAGAACTTTAGAACACACTGTGAAAAAGTATTTTTCTTGTATTGGACTTGGTGATCACTTGTTTCAAATTCTGTTGCCAAAGCATGAACCATGAGTCTGTAAATCTGCTGTTTCAGCTGTTTTTGTTGCCTTGTCTGATCGTAAGATGCACTTTTGTTCAGGGAAAGCAGAAGGTGAGTGTCCCCAGTTGCTTGTCAATTCTCCCTTTCATTACTGATCTATTTGAGGTGACCCATGATCCTGCAGTTCCAGTCCATACCTCTCTATGAAGAAACACTGACTGCCTCTTCTCTTCCTCCATAAATTGTGCCTTTATGTTTATAACATGGTTACACATGGTACTTGGTACATGTATCATGCTGGTACATGTTTGTAACACAGTACCCATGGTCTAAAACATTAGTTCTGGTCACTAGGGAAAGGAAGTGTGCTACCTACTGTCTGGTCAGTAATGCTTTGAAGTGTTGCTGTGGTTGTGGTGTTGGAGAAGAAAACACCTTTTTTCTCTTGACAGATTCTGTTAACTGTGCTAGCTGGGTCATTGAATCACCTTCATTTTAATGTGGTCTTAGAGTTCTTTGCTCTATCTGTGAGCCTATAATTATATATACATATGTACATCCCTCTGTATATTAACCAGATGGCAACACAGCATGTTTTTTAACAGACTCTTTTAGAAAATCCATGTCTGGAAAAATACATTCTGCTGCTTTCCCACCCCCTCCCCAAAGACTTAAAAGCACTGGTTTTATTAGATTTAATGTTACTAATCAGTTGCATAAAAATGTGAAAAAGTCAGAAATATGTATGCTTGACATGCACTTTGCATTTGAGATGTGGTTTCAGCTGTTGAGTTTTTACAAATGTATTTATAATATGCTATGTCTGCAAAGACCATACAAAATAAAAATGAAAAGTCAAGTAATTTGTGACAAGCACTACGATATTTTCAACCTGCTGAAAGAATTCGAGTTAAGTAATAATTGTTCTTTGACGGGAAGGTATGATGGGGAATGCCAGCTCAGCTGATGAAGGTCTGGAGACTATTCTCTTTGACATTCTGGAGTTTATGTATGTGACACAACAGCCTGGTTTTGTGCCCAGAGGCCAGGAGAAATTTCATTTATGTAATGGCAGAAATAATGCTTCTCTGTCCTGGCAAAATCCCTCAAACCTCTGTTGTAATGTGACTGTAGGGCGATGCACTGATTCTGTTCTTTCAGCATTCACAGCTGGCCCAGGCTGGAATTTGGTATTTATCCCAAATGAGGGAGAAGCTGAATGTGTGGAGGGAAGTGGGAGAAAACTCTTTCTCCAGTGCTGGTGGTACAGCAGTTTTGCTGGCGGCTTTGCTGGTGAGAAGGGCTGAAGCAAGATGTTGCTGCTGTCAGCAAACACTGCTGACACCGCCATCATGTCCATTTGTTTTGACCATTGTAACAGCTCCCTGAATAACTTAGTGCTTTAAAAGAGAGGCTTTGGGCAAGGGCCTGTAGGGACAGGACAAGGGGGAATAACTTTAACCTGCCAGAGGGGAGGCTGAGATGAGCTCTTACGCAGAAGTTCTTCCCTGTGAGGGTGCTGAGGTGCTGACATAGAGTGCCCAGAGAAGCTGTGGCTGCCCCATCCCTGGCAGTGTTCAAGGCCAGGTTGGATAGGGCTTGGAGCAGCCTGGTCTACTGGAAAGTGTCCCTGCCCATGGCAGGGGATTGGAACTTTGCAAGCTTTAAAGTCCCTTCCAACACAAACCAGTCTGTGGGTGTATGAAAAGTAATAGCCCTCCAGTATCTGAAGGGGGGCTATAGGGATGCTGGGGATGGGCTATTCATTAGGGACTGAAGTGATAGGAAGTACTAATGGGTTTAAACTTAAACAGGGGAAGTTTAGATTGGTTATGAGGAAGAAATTCTTTACTGTAAGGGTGGTGAGGCACTGGAATGG
>JANRGW010012172.1:15649-70888 GCA_024733675.1 Psilopsiagon aymara | reverse complement strand
CAGTAACTAAAACATTGGTGTTATCAGCGCTGTTCTCAGGCCACAAGTCAAAAACACAGTGCTGCACCAACTACTAACAAGGAGAAAAATGACTGCTACTGCTGAACCCATGACAGGTTACAGTTTCCATAACCTTAGCAGTAAATAATCTCTCGCAGTTCTATATGTGATTTGAGTTGGTCTCTATGGTTTATGACACATACTTTATTTCTGCTGATTTATATGTCGTAACTTAATATAACATTCTGCTGACACACACCTGAACAATTTATAAACAGGCGTTCCACAAAACTGCCCCATTACACACTTGTGCTAACATTGATTACTCATTTCTGTATTATATTTGTGCTCTTCTAGCAATTTACTGCTAGTCAGAGAACTACATTTTGATCTCCAGCAATGCACGCTGAAAGCAAAAAGCACCAACCTGAATCCTCACCTCAAAATCTGAATACCCAGTTACTGCATCAAGATGGACAAAGCTTCTCAACTGATCAGGACTTCGCCTTGGCTTTCCCAAATCCAACTGTATGCAGACAAACCAAAGATAGTGGTAAAAAAGGGCAAGCCCTGAATGACCTGTAACCCTCCCAAATCCACTGAACCTTTTGCACTTGTGACTGATAGGGGGGTAATTTACAGACTCTTCACACTATTATATACCAGTCACAGCTCACTGTTGGTTTTTCCAACTCTTTAGGCAAGGATGCTCCTTGTCTGTAAGCCAGTGACTTCTGTAGGATTTGTGGTTCCTGACAAAAGGTGCTATACAGTCATGATGCCTGGGCTGCTCTCTAGCCAGCTTACCCAGAATGGTAACAGCAAGTTCATCATGCCCAGGACTTTCAGCCTAAAGTTTCCTTTACAGTCTCATAGCCTTTCCCTGGCATAAGTACAAACTGTTTTCCATGCCATCTGCTCATCTATATAAGCAGGGTCAGCACAATATTACAGCAAAGTAATTTACACATAATCATGCTGATTCAAATAAATCACACATCAGTACTAAGATGAAACTACAAACTTCCTAAAGCATACAAGCATTATTGAGGGGCTTCCCTAGCTGTACTGCATGTACAAATGCCAGCTACATAATATAATATAAGGATTTAACAGTGGCCATTTGCTCCAGCTACCACTTAAGCCTAACACTTAAGGCTAGCTACACTGTCATTACGCTACAGCAATCCTAGTGTTAAGGACTCAGCTCCACAGCCTTCTAGCAAGTCACTTTCTATTAAAATAAATAAATATAAATAAATTGAGACATTGTTAATCTTCTCTCAAATAACTGAGCCAAGATGCTGTATTACTTATGGAAACAGGGGGCTGGTTTGTTGTGATTTTAAAATTCAAGTTTCAAAAATCCCTTTTCCTTCTGAAATTTCAGGATTTACCCCAATGGCCCAGACTATGGATTCTGCTTTCCAATTGGCTCTCCTGTCATCGCCTTTCAATGACATTCACAAGGCATATTTGGATCCATAGCTGTGGCTCCTGTATGATCCACTCTTGCAGTTGCTTCTGAGGGCTGCCTGCCTCAGCAGGGTACAAGAGGGAGAGCTTAATTAGGAGTCAGGAGACAGAGCTGCATTAATGAAGGAAAATAAAAGGTCAGAACTCAAGGAGGGGCTAATGAAAGGGAACAGGAGGAGAAAACAATTCATTCTGGAGAGAACAGACTGTTTGCTATTTTAAATTTCTTAGAAATTTAAGAATTTTCTCTCAAAATCAAACATTTGGGGTTCCCCCCCAATACAACAGTACTACTACACAGCAAGCGCCATCCTCTTACAATAAAAAATATGAAATAGCAGCCCACTAATTACATAGTGCAAACCATTGCATTTTGCTAAAACATTTCTTTTCTCCTCTACAACTACCCAGGAAAATATTATCAACTATAAACCAATGAATAACTGAAAAATACAATCATTTAATTATTGATGAAACAGATTTAACACTTTTAGGTTTTCTCTACTTTTATTTGCAACTATTTCTCATATAAAATTGCAAATAAAGCATAACATATTTATCACATAAGGCTGTATTATGCCTATTCCTGACCAAGGATAAGCAGCTGCCTAAAACACTTTTTGCTTATATTCATAAGACATTTAAAGCTGAAGTGATGACAGATCCTTAACAACAGCAGTTCCCCTAAAAACCTCTAAGAGAAACTCAACTGGTTAATAAGAATGTCGTCTAATAAGCTGGTCAGAGAACTGCAAAGCAAACAGGGTAGCTCTGCTGCTGCAGCTACTCCCCAGACAATACTTCCATCACATACAAGATAAACACATGTAAGCAGAGATGTTATTATAAAACAAATCATATTAGCTGTGCATTCCCAGATAGCGAGTACTGCTATAATTTCTCCTTTGAAAATAGATTAGTTTGTTAAAGCTTTGCTCTTGAACATGACCACTGCATACCCCTGCGCTGTCTGAAAATGGAATCTTCTTTTTTCTGCATCTGTGATTATTACAGCAAAATAAACCCGCATACACATGGCAGAAGGGAAGCAGGATCAGAACCGTTCCCCAGAAGGGTCATAATAACTAACTACCAGTACTTAGAGTTGTGGTCCAAATTATGCTCGCAAAGCAGATTCAGCAAATGGGTTTAGTTTTTGGAGGTTTCCAGTTCCAAAGTTTTGTTTGGTTTAAAAGGGAAAAAAAAAAAAGAAAAAAAAAAAAAGGAAAGAAAAAGAAATACTACAAATACCATTTCTGCTCTGTTCTTAACTGAAAGTGCCATACCACCAGCCCAACAGGGATCCTCTATGGCTGAGATGCCCCCCATCAGCAGCACAGCCTGGAGGAAACTCAGTAGCCAAATTCACACCTCCAGCCACAGGATCCGCAATACAAGTTCTGGTTCACCCTTCAATTGGACAACCATACCCACTGATGGGCTGAGAGCCTGGCCCTCTTACTGGGTCAGAAGGAGAGAAGGACCTTTCACAGAGCAAAAATGCTGATTGTGCTTCTCCTTACTGATTATACAATCATCTGGGAATTGATCCTTAGCATGGTATGGAGCTGTGTGAAGGACAGGGTATACTCTTTAAGCTGGACTTAAATCCCAGTACCACCTTAGCTTTGTGATGACAGATATCTGAGGTTAGCATATGGGACATTAAAACATGGCCTCTGGCAGACCACCTATTTGCACAAAGGTCATGCACAAACTATGTCTGGCCAATATTAACATGCCTCTGGTCAAACAGAAGATGTAACCCAGTTTAATAATCCATTTTATTCCACACCATCCCATACCAGCATTAGCCACAGACTCTCTCAGTCAGACTACCAAGCCACAACAGAACAAGCAAGTGCTATTTTCACATTAGCGATATTTCTGACCAAAGAAGGGAAAAGAAAAGGCAAAGGCTCATGAGACAGGCTGCCCACTTTTTGCTTTTTCTTGTGAAGGCACCAGGGAGGATGGAGAAGGAGCATCTGGAAGCAGAAGAGAGAAGCCAAGAGGCTCAAATAAGTCTTAGGATTTGGAAGGGCCATCCAGGCCATAACAGCACAAACATGGCAGAATTGAGTTATATCTGTTGAGGCCATGCCCAAGACCATAATATCTTATTATTCAGGTAATAGTTTCTTCTAAGCATGCAAGTTTTCAAAACCCGTAGAAACTGTATCACAAGTATTGATAATACAAACATAATTTTAACTTTGATACAGTAGAACATCTCAATGCTAATTTCTTTTCAGTCTTTTTGCTCATCACAGTTGACCATGTGTATGTTGCTTACAGGTACACATAAACATTCTTGTAAGGCAGTTGCCAATTATTTTTACTTTGTGGCATGCATTTCAACAAGTGGCTTCTAAGACATTAGAAAACTTACAAACTTCTTCCTGACATAACAATGGCCTAAGAGAACTGTAATACTATTAAACAACTGATAAAGTCTCAGGCACTGCTGCCATTTGCACCTGATGCTTGATCATTTTCAACGGCAAAGATTTGCAAAGTTGAAGGTGTTCACTTAAATGCTACAAAACTTTGCTACCTTAAATTACTTTGCTGAGTCCTGATATTTTTGTTCTGTCTTCTCTTTGGCATCTGCCAACTCTGACAAATTCGCCACTATTTCTACTGCTGATTACCAAAACCAGACCAGAATGTATACCCACACCCCATAGTTATTACTCCTTGTTATCGTACACCAATTTCACTGACTCTCTTCATACTCTGATGACTGATTTTAATGGGGAAAGGTACATCACTGAAAATATCGCAGATTAGCTAGTATTTCTTCTTCTCAGACTGATCTCAGGCAGGAAAAGCAAGAAAACGTCTTTGTATTTCTTTGTGTTTCTTTTCTATTATGAATAATGGCACTAACATCTGACAATTCAATTATCTCACAGCAACAAAAAGAGAACATACATCAAGTATTTGAAATCCAATACTAACATGCACTTTCTAAGCCACATTTTTGTTACCGAAGCTCATCTCAGAGAACACAAGTATTATTAAGAAACTAAAAGTTGTTAGAATAGCAGTTTCACCTCTGTAATGCTCTTGCTTGCCAGTTTCACATTCTCTGCTACTGAAATAATGATGAACACACAAAGAAGGCTATTGGGAAAATCTGGAGTAGAACCTGGCATCTGGCTTTATGCATTCATTCAAAATTTCCTGTAATATTGATGGAGCTGCCTCTATGGCATTCACCCACAACTCTACATACCACATTGGCAGCATCTCCTGATGGATCACATTACTACTTAAGTAATGGTAGTCTTTGCAGAATCACAGATTATGTTGTTTCAGTTATGCTTCTCTTTGCAGTACTTACAATCATGACCCCGACACTGGAGAGCTGTCAGTGATGCCTCTCCCGCTATCAGCTATACACTGCTAGCACCCTTCATCATAACTTAGCAGCCTAGCAAATGCATGGAGCAGAACAAGTAGTAATGGGCTTTAGAGATTAGCTAATTCATCCAGTTACTGTTAAACTGCTACTGGTTAAGGCAAGACAAAGATATCAGACTAAACTTGGTTAAACAGATATTGTGATGAATAAAGACAGACATCTCAACCCGATACATCTGCCTACCGGATTTACTCAGCACTGGTGACAAATAGATTCTTGATCTCTCAGAAATATTAGGTGAGGGTTATTCAAATGCAAAAAAGCACATCAGCCCATCACAGAATTTATGTTTTTCCAGTTAAACTGACTAGGGAAAACAAGCAAAAAGACTCACAAAACTGAACTCTCACAAGCAAGAGCTGCGTCTTAAGTCTTTTCTGACACATTCTTCCGTAAGCTCTCACTTTAGAGAAAAGATATAATTTACTATTTTTTCATGTTTCACATTCTCTGAGACTAAGGCCTCAAAAGGATATGGAAGATTCAGGAATAGAAGCTTTCTTCTCATTACATGTTCCCATCTTGGATGTGACCTTGCAGACCTCTGGCACTGAAGATAACTCACTCTATTTTTAGCCCTTTCCTCACACAAACGATGCAAATGAGCAAACAGTTACCCATGGAATAAAATAAGGGACTGAATTGATAAATTAATTTTCCCCAAGTGTTGCACTTTTCCCCCAATAAAAACACAGGTTTCCCACTTTAAAAGTAAATACCCTTTTAAAAATATTAAAATAAATATTTGCTATAGTTTTAAACTATACTAAATGATATATTAATTCAAATATAAACTACAAGTCAAAGCATGCCTACAATAATATTAAAAAGTTATTTTAATACATATAAGAATGCTCATTAAGGACTATTTTTTGCTCTTTGGAGTTAGTAACAGATTTAGGAACAGAAATATAAAGGAATGCCAGTGGAAACAATGCCCAAGTTTTCTCTGTAGGGGTCTGGTAGGCCAAACAATTTCTGCACTTGTGACCCAGCTGGCTGCTACAGAAGCTCTGAGAACCTGGCCCAACAGAATTGGCTTTTTTATCCCAGCCTTGATGAAGCAAAAACCAAGGTTGTTTACACTGGCTCCACATCACTCCACCATTATGCTTTCTCCATAGGTGTCCTTTTCACAAAAGCACCCAAAATCATGTCTTCTCCTCACCCAGCTCTGAGGCTTCTTTCATCTCCTGAGACACCCCTCAGCCATGGAGGCAAAAAAGAATTCTACTTTTGGTGACACCCCAGGAAGGAAGGTTGACGGTGGGAATGGGAAAGAGGGATGTGGGGAACCAAGGGGTCCCCAGCCTTTTACTACCTTTGGGGTTCCTTCACTTCATCCTCCATCCTTTACATGCCTCCAGGCTCCCTTCACAGTCCTGAAAGCACCTGTCTTCCCCCATCCAGCATCATTTCAGTATCTCCCCTCAATTTGCAAAAAAATCAGGTTCCTTTCCCTCAAGGAGCAAATGCTGCTCACACAGGGCATCCTATGCTATGACAAGGAGAAAAGGTGTCAGGTCACAGACAGACTTTGCTCCAATTTGGCAGGAACAGCATGGATGAATATGTTAAAATAACACTGAGCTGAGGAGCTCTGGAGAAGAGAGCTTATGGGGCCCGTCTGATAGAGCAGCAAACTGCTACTCTTGCTGATCCGGCATTCTTGGGTTAAGTCTGAAGTTGATTCAGATATTGTTAACAGCAAAATGACAAAATGATGAGCTGCTAAAGCCCCATTCAGACTCTCTTCTACCTTCCATAAAAATGGCCAAAAATCAATACTCTTCATAGTTTCTTCTAGCACAACTGTGCAAGAGGTTTCCCAGATGCTGCTCACAAGGGCAGAGTTAGCCACTCAGCGCACAACCCTCACAGACCTCAGCAGAGCACAGATCCAGCCATGCAAACAGCACACCTCACTGGCACAGGTAGTAAACAAGTAGAAGGAAACCAAAGTGTTCCCCCATAAAACTGTTGCCACTTGAACTGCAGTATGTCCCACATTGATACTCTGGGTAATACTGGTTGTAATCAAGCTGAAGCAGAATTAACAACCAAAGCAATAAAATCTTTCATTCTAATTTTATTCAAGCCAAAGGACAACCCTGCTGCAGTGACATATGGCTTTGCTCCTCTGCAAATATGTTAGTCTGCCTACAAAATACCCTTGTCTAGCAAAGGATAAAGCTCTTTAAAAATCAGTGACCTGCATTAATTTGTCTTTTCCACCAAGAAAACCTTATATATCACCATTTTCATCTTTCCATACAAGAAATGAGTTTTCTCACAATGTTTGCAGCTTTTTTCCCCCCTTAGTGGAGTGGTTTTAGACTATGTCATTGATAATATGCTATTTTTTCCAGCAAGAGAGACAATTGGGGGCTCACAAACTACAGAGCAATTCCTGCATAGTTGAAACAGAGAACAATCGAGGGATTATGCACTGAGTATGGGACTGTTTTTCAGCACTTGGAAAACAAGAGTCAGTTCATAGTCAGTTAGTTACATACAATTTTCAATCTCATGGGATTTGGTTTTATCCCTGTTTTGGGGGGATTTTTTTTAATCTAAAAACCTTTCTCTGCACTGATATCCAAGTGAGCATCCCAAACTTCACGAAACAAGATGAAAACACCTCCTGGATGCACAGTTCCTCTCACGTTACTGCAAGATTACCAGCTGTCATGGGAAGGCAGAGATTAGCACAGGTCACTGTTCTGGGAGGAAGAACCAACATTTCCAGCTCTGTGAGGCAGGCAGGGATCCAAAACCATGCTCCTCAGTGTCATGCAGGAGACCTATACAAATGGCTCCTTGTAAGCCTTCCTTCTGAGCATGGAACAGGTTTGTATTTTCATGCGGTTAGAAAGTGTTTCCCTGCTTGAAGATGCAGGTTCACACAATAAGAGCTGCAGCTCCATAAAATCATAACACCTGATGTACAAGCATCAGCTCATAAAAACACAAGGAACAAAAGAAAATTATGGCTTCTCATCTTTTTCCATCTAATGCTATAGTCATGAAGAAGCTGATTTCAGACCAAGAGAATTCTGTTTATTTATTGTTTTTAACAAAATGGCTAATGCCTGTGCCAACAACTTCTTAATAGTAAACAGGATGCAAACTGCATGACACACAAGAGCAGATTCTGTTTAGCAAATGCTTAATGTCATTGTCATGGTATCTAAAAAGGCAGCTTGTAATGGCACTGGAAATTTGCACTTGCTGCAGCTTAATTAACAAATGCCCATTTCCTGTTTATATCTAATGTAGAGACATTCAGATTCAAGGGAAATATTTACTCATCTACATGAATTAAATGCCTGATGAAAACCCTTAACCCTAGAATCCTGAACTATCATTTCCTTTGGTCTACGACAAAGGAATATAGTTGTTCTAACTATAACCAGCAAGAAACCATAAGCTGACCTGCATTTGCGGGTTACCCACTTGAACAAAGTAGGAAGGAACCATGACCTCATCTTTACAAGCTATTGCAGCCCTGCTAAAGAATTCACGCCTAGTTTAAGCCCAGAGCTAGCACCACATGTTCACAACAGCCACACGTTCACTCCCTGCTCAGCAGTATTGTTGGGAGAAAGGGTTCAGGAAGAAGGGGTGAAAGAATTGGAAAGATAGAACACAGAAAACTTGAGTCAGGATAAGAACAGTTTAGTAACTGAAAGTAAATAAAAATAATAAATTCTAATAAAAAAGAAAATAACAGGGAGAAACAAAACCCAAGCAAGAGAAGTGAAGCAAACAAAAACAATTGCTCTCCACCAACCAACACCCACTTAGTCCCTGGGCAGCAGCCACCCATCAACCTTCCCTCAGCCTGCTCATTGCAGAGGTGAGGAGCAGAAAAGGCCTCAATGTTGCATAGGCACTGCTCAGCAGTAATGAAAACATCCCTGTGTTAACAACAGCTTCCAACACAAATACAAACCACAGCCCTGTCTCAGCTATGATGCAAAAATCCAACTACCCCAGCAAAAATCAGAACACTATGGCATCTCTAGAACTTAGAGTTTAGTCAATGTGAGCTGACCAAGAGCTGCCTATGGATAAAAAAAAAAAAAAGTTGATTATTTTTCTACAGATTTTTGAGGTGGATAATCTTGTTGACACTGCAGCTGTCTTCCATTCTAAAATACACTTTTAACCTCTGTTCTGGTCATAACTTATTTTTAGTTACCATGCCAGAAAACACATTGGAACCTGTAAATCTTCTTTGGCATCATTTGTGAAGGGTAATATTTCATAAAATAATTTTACCCTATAACCCAGCTCCTCAGGGAAAATAAACAACATTTTGGTGGGCTAGTATAAATCTTTCTAGATAATTTGAAATAAAGCCAATCAAGAGATGTGGCTTCAAATTGGCAATGCACTTAAATTTAGAGATGTGAAATGGGCACTAACTGGCTGACTACCTTTTCAGGGAAAGTTGATTTATAATTTGTAGTGCAATGTTAAGAACTTTTATCAACCCTTTGCCACTTGGCATTCCAGCCTCCAGTGAAGCTGTACTGAAACAGGGATTCTGTTCTGCCCAAACTTCTTTCAGATGTTTCCACTTCTTCAATTGTAACTGACACAAGTATTTGTATTCGTGAACTCTGACTGGAGGAGCAGAAAGACCACTCCTTGGGCTTCCAAAGCAAAGGCTCTTATTCAAAACAGCAACTGATCTACTAAAAGAAAAGGAAACCTTAGTATTTGACAAAATTTCAAACCTTTACAAAACACTGAGTGGAACTTTGGCACCTAAAGTTAATAAAAATTGAAGTGAACAGAAAAGAATTTGAAACATAGAGTAATATTGTTGTTTCTTAACTGTGTATCAGCATTATATCATCTTATGTTTTATTGAACATAGTGATCCATTTTTTCCATTAGTCACAGAAATTTTTGAACTGAGTAAAAAAATAAGAGTTAAAGACAAGAGAAACAAAAAAAGATTAGCTCACTTAGAAATCAAGTATTTTTAGAATACAATTATTCTCTAAACGCATGTAAGCGAAATTATAGCTACAAATTCAAGAGAAAACTTTTCTAATAGCTACTATCAGTGAAAGAACAGTTTGTTCCATTACATTACCTGGCATAAGCCATCAGCAAAATTACATTAAAATTAAGGCAGGCTGTCAGTAAAGTAGGTACTCTTAATTATTGCAGAAGTCTAGTACATCTTCACATCTCAAACTCAGAAATTAAGCATTGAAGGGTAATGAAACAACATCCTAGCATAAGCAATGGAATCAGAAGACTAGCAGGAGACTACTACAATTTGGAAAGGTTTGGAGGTGTTGAAATCATGATAAACACAAGACACAGTCAAATTCATTACTTGAAGCTACAAAATTAACTACAGTTCAAAAACAGTACACCACCACCCACCCCAAAAAGTACTGCACTTCCAAAGCAAAAATATTTGGTTTTATTGTGGGAATCCATGAGCCATTTACACTGCACCCACTATGAGTGGGTATTGCAGGTTGTCTTCTTTAAGTGTCCAAAAAACACTGAAGATACCATCCAAAAGTCCAACCACCTAATTGCCAATAAACCCCAAAAACCCTTTTTATCTGAAATTTCTGAGGAATAGAGATACAGCAGCATGATGTAGAGTCAATAGAGAGAACTTCAGGACAAAGGAAAAAAAAAAATATGAAGGTCTCATCAACTGTTTTCTCTACCCTCAATTTTCTATTTCCCCCACCAGCACAGTTTCTGGTCTGATAATACACTTATTTCTCATCTATTATAGAATTCCCCATAGAGAAAGAATCAGTTACAGCTCAATAACAGACAGGGAAAGCAAATAAAACACATTTTTGTCATTGAAAAAATTGCATAGCATGCAACTGTTCACAATCATACCTGTCACATTACTTCCAGGAAAAAATTATGTTGGTATAGTCAAATCCCTGAAAGAGTAAGCTAAATAAAAGCTTAAAAGGGCTAAAATTAAATGGAATAAATTAAAAACTCACTTTCAACCTTATCATATTGCAAATTTAACATTAACACAAATGTTTGCTGCATTAAAAACAGATATCTTTCCTTGAAGAGTTTAGAGTCCAAACACTAAATGTTGTATTCCCTTACTCTCCCTTGACATCCACTGCTGTCACTAACCCTCTTAAGCCATGCTGATCCTACTTTAGGGCATGCTGACACAGCAGTAAAGACAACCAAATATTTCTTAACAGATGCAGAGCAGCAGCCAAAGCTATTAAAGGACTAAATTACACTAAATAGTTTGGAACCATAAAATATATTTGCTCTGTCTACCTCTAGAGCAACTTTTGTTGCTGTTGCCATGGAGTTTGTAGGGCATAAAAGAAAACTCTGTTTAATTTAAAGCTTTCAAATGGCTTATAACAGAGAATGGCTTTTCATTAACAGGTCTTCACCTGTTAATCAACAGTACTATGATTAGTTCACTTTCATTTTGTTCGTATTAATTAAACAAGGATGGAACAAAAAAAGCCTCTTACTGTTCTTAATTACAGAGCATGTATTCTAAGCATTATGATAAAGTATGTATTTTCTAGCTCTCTCTCAATGAATGTTCTACTTTGGACCCAATCCTGTCAAAATTAAGGTCTTCCAGTAACAGGCACACAACTGGAGATAAAACTTATTCATTCTTTATTTTAAAATTAAAGAATAAAAAAACCCTATATCTTTTCAGTTCATCTGTTCAGAAGGAGCAGACACTGAAAGTTATTTTCATATATATTTGTCTTCCATGTGCATATGAATTTGCATCTCAGATTATTATATGGTAATTCCCTCCTCAGCTTTTCACATGATGTCATGGAAACTATTACAGAATATATTTTCACATACAAGTCATCTTCAGACAAAAGAAGTCACTATGCCGTGCGGAAACTATAATACAGAGTTTTGTTGTGCTGAGGCAGATACGGTTTCAGATTCAAGTCATGAGGTTTTGTTACTCAGTTTTCTCATATTTAAGAAGCTACTTAGCTAGGAGCTCTATATTCCCTCCTCCTGCAAACCAGAAATAACTTGTTCCCTATTATGTTCACTGTCTAAAGGCACATTGAGAGTAAAAAAAAAACCACTATTGGTGCTTGTCAAATCCTATGAAGCCAGCAATAAAAAGACGTTCATTAAATGACTATTGTAATGCAACAGCACTCAACTGATGCGTGGTCTGGCCAGCAAACAAGGATTTTTGACAGAACTTTCAACAGAAAATAAATAAAATAAAATAAAATAAAATAAAATAAAATCCAAACACCACAAGTATGGCATCTAAGCACAAAGAAACTTGTAACTAAAGAAAAACCCCAACATCCAGAAGGTTGTTATGCAGGATATGTTTAAGAAATCTACAGCTTTGCCTCCCATACACCCATAAAAAAAAATAGAATGAATAGTTAAAAGTCATTCATTAATGGTCTTGTAAAACTGAATATTTTGGAAATACATAGCCTGCTTTACAATCCTATATTTTAAGCATATGTACTATTAGACAGTATTACTGCAGTTTTCAGAAAGAAATATAGAAGCAGCATGATTATAAAAAAAGTATACCATTTTCTCAGGCAGGAAATGTGTTCAAAGTTTTGAAGTCTATCCTCTTTTAAACACTGCCAATACCTCTGTTAATTACCAAAATATTCTGACAATTAATGATAATAATTAATCTGATTGTCTCAGTGCAGCAGTGACTAACTGGGTCAATATTCAGGGCGACTAAGGCAAATATAGTTTCACATCTAACAGAGATTAGGTAAAGTCCAAAACAAGCAAGCAGATTCAAATTTAAGCACTTCATTTGAGGAATTACACATTGTAAGTAATCAACAGGCAAAATGAAGATATCTTTTCAACACCAAAAAAATTTATCTAAAAACCCAAAATTGGAGTTGTCCAGTAACAGCTGCACAGCTGTCACTGGCAACTCACAGATTTCATGTGTCCTTGGTTTTGTCAATTTTTATTACCATTTTTTGTTCATAGATATGTTTATGCAGTGGGAGGGCGGGATTTTTTGCTTGGTTGGTTGGGGGGGGGTTAGTACAGGTGAATAATTTAAAGAAAAAAAAAACCCACACAATTGCCTACTATTTTTTTTTTTTCCAAAAGCCACAGCCCAAATATCTTAACTATAAAGTAGACCATAATAATTCTGAATGCCCCTTGACATCTGAAGGGGAGAAAGTATGATGGATTTTCAGCAGAAGCACACTGCTGTTGTGTCGCTCCAAACCAGGATTCATTTGCTTTCCACCTCATTGACAGAACATTATCCCTTGGTGCTCTCTTCTCTACAGACCACTCTGTCCTTTCCAGGCTCCTGCATTCATGATTTATCAGGCACAAACTTTACTAAGACTCCCTAATGCCTTTTTCCAAACAGGCTCTACTTTTCCATGATCTCCCAAATGTTACAATTATTTTTTTTTTCTCTCTCCAGTGTAATAAAACCATGAAATAGGGATATCTCCAAATATGCCAACAGGTGCTACACAGCTTACACAAAGCCTGTTAACAAAGGGGCTCCCCACACACTAATAAGGTACACAATACAGACAACATCTCAAATACCCAAGTATATTTTCATAAGATTTAATATAGTATTGTAACATGCATCTTTAAAGCTACCTTAAATTATATGCATTCTGTCTGATACAAAAAGCTGCGGACAAATACAAATTGGGGGTTTTGGTTTTTTGGGGTTTTTTTTTATTTTTATTTTTATTTAATAAACACATCTTGTGAAAGTCAAGATTTCATCTCAAATATTCAGTGGAGAAATACTGACTATTAAAACTTCAGTTCTTCTTAATATCAGATATTATATTAGATTTTGAGGCTCACTGAACTTATCACAAATACATAATTTGGGTAAAAGAGACATACTAGACAATTAAAGATACTTTCCAATATCTAGGCCCCCAAACACACCCAACCTACAGACACTGAAATTCCCCAAACATACCCTGCTTAAACAATTCCACTTGCAGTGCCTGCTCTGGTTCTGTGAAACCCAGTGCTGATATTCAGAGCAAGAAAATACATTACCCACAAGTCAAAACATTAAGACAGAAAGTAAAGACCCATATGACAACACAGCAGCATTCTTGCCTGAGCTATAAGAAAGCAGAGGTCTGACCACATGAAACAAAATGCAACACTCAGAAGCTCCAAGACTTATTTACTAGTAGCACACAACACAAGGATATAAAGGATTACCCATGGCTGGTGGTAGATTTACAGTTGTACATACTTACCTCTCACTTGGTGCTGAACATCAGGCTGTCAGTGAAGTCTGAGAGATGGTTTTGTGCCCTGCAGGAGCTACAAGTTGAAATTCTCCACGAAAAATAACCACAATAAAGTTTTTAGCGACAGCTGGGAGGGTGGATAACCATAGTTGCATTATCATGTTAGACATCTTTTCCTAATGAGAGAATTCTAACTTCACCTTTGATCACTACTTCAGTTTTAATGCCAGTTGTGCTAGACACTTTTACCCCACTGTCACAGAAGTAGCTATTTTAACACCACATTGAGGTAAACACAAGACACAAATAGATAGTTTGGAAGATAGACAGGCCTTCAGAGACAAAAATGAGTACCACATGATTTATGCAAGGTAAAGCTGATGAAGTCATCACTGTACTGGCATTTTTAACCTCATGATAAAAATTAAAATGTTGGTTTTTCACAATGTTTTTACCTCAAATAGCTCAGAACTGTTCAGCATTTATGTTGACAATGCTTCTGTTAGTGACCACTATGTATACCAAACAGCAAATCAGACTCCTCTAGTTTAGAAGTGGAGCTGGGGCAATTTATTTGCAAAGCAGCAGCATGGTGGGGTGGAGCAGAGTTGAGAAACCCTCAAATTCCTCCACTCACAATCTTTTCCTGCCTTTCAGCTTGTTATCACCATTCATAACAAGTTGTGTTGCAATGTCTCTTATGCTCATTAATCCTGAGGGCTCTGACACTTATTAATGTCATAGAATAGCTTTAGAGCCTCATAAGATAAGGGGAAACAAGAGGTAACATGAGGGAGTACATAAGCTAATGGGAAATCAGGGTCTCCCTGCCTAAAGAACTCTATTTCATTTACTTGCTCCCATTACATGACTCACATAACCTAATATAGACCAAATGTGGGGAAGAAGTGAAAACTTGAATCTTTGTGCTTATTTCCACGGAATTATTTCAAAAGATGCGTATAAAATTTTTAAATGTAAAATATTCCTAATAACTAAGGCACCATCCTCATAGCCATAGATTCTCAGGAATATTTAGGCGTTAACTCACCCTTGATTTCAGTTGAATGAAGTATGTAAATAATTCTGAAGATGTGGGGCTTCGGAATACCATTATACAATGGTAGATTTCAAAGCTGCGCCAAATTCTGACATTCTTCTGACTTAGTTGTTCAAAGTATTCTTTAAAAAATTAAGTCAGATAAAGAAAAAATAATCCCATGATCTCCTTGAACTGATATGGAAGCACCAACAAAAGTAAATCCTTGCATAGGCGTAATTGGTCAGGTTTTTACTCCAAACATACGCGTATTCCCATTTACCTCATAATTCAGGTTCAAAGTGACAACATCAGGTTTACCTCATATGGTGGTATTAGAACTTCAGTTATCTGTGAAGAATTCACACATCCTTGGAAAGCACCGAAATTCTCTGTACACACAAGAAAGCAACAGTAGGCAGAGGTATCACTTAGCATTACTCCTCAGAAGTCTGAATTTAGCTATAACAAGCACTGATGCTCACTGAAAAGCTTCAGAAAGCTTAGACACAGATTTATAGTGTCATTTGATGAAAACTTCAACAGCTTTTGTAAGAGCAGTGCCTTCCAGAAGCAGATTTAGCCACAGACGTCTGTTAGCTAAACAATGCTGAGGTGCATCTCTCTCTGTAATTCCACCTTACCAGGCAATGACCTGGAAAACCTCGAAGCATAACACATTAAGTTCAAGAAACCATTTCAGGGATCCTGACTCCTCTCCCTTATCATTTGCAGCACATGTTTACCATTTACGGCTCATCACCACCACATGCAATCACTTACATTCCAAATGTTCAAGGAGCTCTATAGCTGAGCAAGAAAGTACCTTAATATTCTGAACTACCTGGAAACATCCAGACTTGGAAAGGCTCATGACTTTGTACTGCAATGCTTGAAAACCTTTGACACACCATGCTACCCTAAGTCCCTCCTAACAAGTGCAGCTTGCATACATAAACCAATATTGATTCAGCTGTGCATAGCTGTTTATACAGCCTTTCAGAAGCACAGCATTTTCAAACACTACTACAGACATTAGACCATGTCTTCCTAAGAGAAGTTTAGTGGTTGTCAGTGAGGCTTGCTTAATGATGCACACCGCATCAGCGACCATATTTAATTAACTTTTTAGGTTGGCCTCACAGAGTGGTTTTCTACAATCTGATCTTGTCTGCATGAGCCCTGTTATGATTTCACATGGGAAAGAGGCATACAGCCACATCATCTTTCATAAATAAAACTGCTCTGACTTATAAAGACTGTTGATAAGGAGAAAAGATATCGTGGTATCCATGCATGGACAAAACACAACACAAAGCTTTCTGAAGCAAAATACCTGGAAATTAAACCTAAGGGAAAGAATGACACCTTTCTAAATAAGCAGCTCAAACAGTTTAATAATGGGAGGCATGAGGATAATAGCAGATGGTTATTTTGAAATGACTGCTTTTATCTATGCCACATAGTATCTTTCCCAGCGGCACCAGCAGAATTCAACAGCATGATTTCAAGAGAAAATGTAAGAACTAGTCTTTGCTGCTTGGAGAAGCCAGTTTGTTTCAAGCTTCCAACAAGCAAGCTGATGTTTTACATGAACTGCTTTACTTATCACTAACAATGCGAAACAGAACATGACGTATTCCCACTTATCTGACTCTACTAGATTTAATATATGAATACAGGAGTGTTCAAGGATAAGTAAAGGTTCTTTATATCGGATATAGTCAAAAAATTCCTTCTCAATGCTTTTTGCTTTCCTTTTCTTACAAACACATTTGAGGTGTAACAGTCAAGAAGAAAAGAGACACATGAGCAAACTCAGACCCTGAAACTTCTAACCCAGACAGTAAAACATACATGAAATTGCATATACTATATCCCTCTCCATGTGCAGCTCTGTCACTACACATTTCAAATCTGAATCCTCATATTACTCTTTTTCCATCCACATATCTTGTTTAATTAAGATATTATTTGCCACCTTGGCATCTGTAGCAGTTTATTAGCACTCAACTGCAAAGCCAGCATTTCCAAGCTTATAGCATGCCACATTCTTTTCTATTAGAGTCTGAAGCTCACAAGCATATCCCAGTTTCCATACCATGCTTTTTAGCTGCAAGCTTCTAAGCATTTTAGATGGGTGAAAATATCAGTTCATCCAACTGTAAAACAGAGGTAATTTTGTACCAGAATTCAAATAGAAGACATCTAAGCACCCTTACTCTGCAAAGTTCTAACTTCCTTTGCAAAGGAAGAGTACAGGAAAAGTCACTCGGTCTTTTTGCCTGGCTTATCTTTATGCCATTAAAATAAACATGAAACAATATGTTCCTTTTTAACCACCTGATGAGTCAGTGCAGCTCAGGAAACTGATAAAAAGTTTATGGAAATAAATTAATATTGCATGAATGCTGCTGGAGCTATTAAACAAACATAAGCAAAAACCCATCACCAAAGCCAAGAGAGACCCATTTATAGGGGAAAATGGCAGAAAAGGCAACAGTCATCATTAAGGTAGATTCTTTGCCCTGTGAAAATGGCATATGACCTAAACAGATACAAGCAGTGAAACTGATACTTATGCTGCTTATATTAGATGTTACAACTGGATTACACTGCTTTTAACAATAAATATTTTAGCATCCTTTTATTCAGGGAAAGGAATGCTTATCAAAGTCACTTAATTCTTCAAAATAAATGAGAAAGAAAGAGCAGTATTTTTATGTTATGAAACAGTTCTGGTTATCCTTTTACAAGTCTCATGCATGAGAAGTTCTTGAAGTTGATGACAGGATACAAGATAGCAAATACTGTGACTTACATCTTTAATAGACAAACCCAGTTTCATTTTTGAAAAGGCAGACAGTTCAGTTACCTTTGCTCGAGACCAAGTCAAGGAGCAAAATTATCAGCCTTCCTGCAGGAGTCAGACTCAGACCTGCAGATCATAGATGTTTCAAAGGTGCTATGCAAAAGCAGCTGCTTGCATGGTACCCACTTTCATACTGTATTTCAGAAATACATATTTGTGTGAAACCTTTCCATGACCTTGCAATACGCAACATAAGCTCTGCTCCTCAGCATAGTGATCTTCACAGACTTAAGTTCCTCAGCTTTCAATCCAGCAAAACATCTGCATTATAATATATCAGGATTTCTGAAAAACTTCAAAGATACATTTGAACCAAAAGCAGTTGGGAGAGGAAAAATGAGAAGGACTGCTCAGAAGCAAGCAGCCCTCTTCTGGTATGTATAAAAACCAAAATCCGACAGTATTTTCGTACTTCAAAGAATGTTCTTCCAAAAAATCTGCTAATTTTCTCAAGAATGGATTATTTTACTTATATCAAGGCCAGCATTTAAATCCCACTCTAGAAAGCATTTGCCCAGTTAGGTCATAGAAAAATGAAATACTTTGCAGTGACCTTAAACACACTAACAGAATGCCTGCACATACTTTTTAATTAAGATCATTTATTAGGAAATATCATTGATCAACAGGCTTATTCATTAATGACCTTTAAGTTACAGTTACATCAAAATAAGAGTAGACCTACAGAAGAGATCCATTCTGAATTCAAAGATGCATTTCACATGCTAGTGAAGGTCACATTGAGATTTTAGAAACCACATCTTCAATTAAGAAAACACAGCAAGAAGCTATGAAGTAACCTTTATAGAAATTACTCTGCTGAAGACTTTTTACTATCAGTTAAAGTACAGACATTTCTTACTATCTCCCATTGCATAAATTCTCCATTATACACTGTCTGCCAGATACAATGGTGGCCTATCATAAAACTTGGTCATATTATACACTTGCACTTGGGAAAACTAGACTCAGGCTCTGAATACCATTGGAAGTCACCAAAATGCATGACTGTAGAAAACTGCCAGTACCCTTCTTTGCTGTCTGCCATGGAAATTGTCAATGCAGAATTTCTGCATGTTATTGAAACAACTTCAAATGTCACTTACACAAGAATTACCTTTGGAGATGTTAATAAATGCACTGTTTATAACCTTCTACCTATTAAAATTCCTCCCAACTCCTCAAATAGATTTCTGTCCTTTATTTCCCTCTCCTGCATGCATTTGTCTGACATTCAACAACAGTGGAAATTTAGTCTCATTTCACCTTAAGTGTTTTATAAGATATTAATAATGTTCATCTATAAACAGACCCATATTATTGGCCTCTGCTCTTGAGGGAAAACAAAACTACTTATGCCATACATTCACAAAAAAAATGTAATACCTCATTAAAAAGAAAAATCTTAATTACAGGTCTACATATTTTACAACATTGCTTCATATTTCATGCAACTGCTTCAAAAGAGCTCCCTCTAAACATGGTCCATCCTTCATCAGGACTTAAATTATTTCATATAGCATGTTAACAATCTTTGATGATTATCTGGTAAGTTCTTTCCTACTATTCCATTAGACTCATTCATACATTTCTGTTGGCATTTTCTGACTTACTGAAAGGAAATTGTGAAGGAGAGCAGAAAAAAGCTGCTTCTGCAAGTTCAAGTAAGAACACAGAAAAAGGAAGCATAATCAAGAACAATGGCAGTCTTCCTTTGAGACCTTCTTTCTTATTACAATAAACAGTAACCTTTTGAAGAAAAGAAGACTGATCATTACTCAACATCATCGTCTAAAACCAGGAACAAACTGAAAATAACAAAGCATTTCTTTTTACCCTGCATTAAGACAAATGTTACCATATTTCAGTGTGTTTAATTAAATTAGAATTTTTCTCATGAAAGAATATAGTTTTAATATAGGTGGAGAGAATATTTATCCAATCTACTAGATTTCACATAATTGCCGAGCATAGTAGGTACACCAGGTATTTTCTCCCCTCCTCTCTTTCCTTCTCTTTCCTGTATAGATTTGGCTTATTGAATCAACTATACACAACTGCACAACAGAGGACAGCATAGTCAGCAAACAAAACATTGAAGACTTACCATTTACACAGATTTCAAATGATTCGCAAAGGTCATCCTCAAACAGGCAGCCTGAAAACACAGCAGAAAGGTGAAGATTAATACAGGTTTCAAACTGTGGATAGTTAGCACAGACTGAAGACCTCTCAGGCTATTAAACAATCAGCAACAGTTAGACACTCGGTTGGCTTCAGAAGTCTAAATTGGGCTATACAGGGAGTCAAGAACATGGACACAGATCTGGTTAGACAGCACATCTTTCTAGCTGGTTATATCTAGAAACAACCTTTGATGTTCTTCTTTCCCCTCATACCTCTACTGAAGCTTCTATTTTCTCTGTGCATGTCTCATTTAGTAATTTGAGGAACCTCATGTTCTCTAGATTTTGAATATATTATTGTAACACAGCACACTAATGCTGCAATATGCTACAAAAACATACACCAAGAAATCAGGAGTTTCCTAAAAATACTTCTACTGTGATAGACCGAGCCTAGGAATCAGATGCAAATTGCTCAAATTAGGCTTGGATTTAGTAACTGCAACCATAGATCCTCAGGAGCACTACCTCTTTGGAGAAAAACTTAAAAAATTGCATCATTTATATGAATACCGTGATACTTCCACAGACAGCTGATAAATCAGTAGAAGTCTGTGTAAAATATCCTAGGGGTTTTTTTCCATTTAAAGCAGGAAAATTTGTTTCAAAATATGCTACTTTATGGGCCTCTGCTACATCAGCCCCATACCTCACCTTAGGACCTATATCCAGATAGGCAATCTGAATTCATCTGCTTATACACATCTTCGCAGTGAAGTATTCTATTCCACTCTGGCTATTATCACCTAACTGGTAATGAGATACTAACATTCCTGATGATATTGGTGAGCACAGCAGAGAAGTGGGAAAGATGTGTCTCTACTCTGGTCAATCTACACTGGGGAATTAGACAAGAAACACATACAGAAGAAGCATGAAATACTGTGCTACTGTAAAAGGGCATGCACTCTGTTAACCAGTCATTTCTTTTGTTTTCTAAGAGCTAGGACTGGATGAAATCCAAGAAATGAGGCTATATTTTGAACATAAAAACTGCCCTAGAGAACACATTTTCACAATTAAGCTTGTAAACTTCTTCGGGGAAGTACATTATGCTTATAAATGGACACAGGGGCTTACAGAAATTAGAAGACCTTAAACAGTTTTACAATAAGAAACAGCTAGGAACTTCACAACATCTAAACACAACAGCAAATCCTCTCTCCTCAGCCATGCCGATCTTCACAGAAGCAAAGACTACAAGCCTCTCTGGTCAGCCAAATGGGTTAAGTAGGCTGTTCTTCTAACAACAGTGAAAAAAGTCCCCAAACCAGCCAAAAAAAAATCCAATTAAAAAAAAAAAAAAAAAAAAAAAAAAAAAAACAAACAAACAGAAAAGCCCGAGACACTCTGCCTATGAACTACCAGAGCCCTAATACTGCTAAAGGAAAAATTTAGGGAAAAACCTGCATAGCCTTTCAGCAGGCATTAGCACATCATTACACCTGAACTAATAGACTGTGCCTCTCAGCAGGATTTATTACCATGGCACTAGGTCCGAGCTAGGCAAACCCATCTACATGAATTTAGATGTACTGGAGCACCAGCAGAATCCCTTAAATCTTCTCAACACCTGCCTGCAAAGAATCCATATACATAACCTTAAGCAGGTAATGAAAGCCTACAGTATGCACACCAGTAAAAGCGCTCTCTCATCCTTTTACCTATGCACCAATAAGCTATAGATATGCATTTGGTAGCTTTTGAAAGGAAAAGAGGAAATTTCAGACCAGGAAAGCTTCTGCCAGAAGAGCATGGTAGAACAGCATGAGTCTATACCACCCACAAACTGTGGTTTGTGATGTATTTTTGAGAGGCACATAATTTTGCTCCAGGCAAGACTACTGTAACAGCCATTTGACCTGAAACAGTGTCTGAAAATTCACTGAAGATATCCAATTGCAGCCTTGGTACTGACCCAGCAAAGCAGATGGACACCTTAACTGCATGTTGACTCAAACAAGATCAGACAAGAACAATGACAGGCAGGGACAAACATATCTGCACAGAGTATACAGCACAAGAGCTCTAATTAAAAGCATAGTCATGATCACTTGAAAAAAAAAGGAATGCTTGCAGGAAAAAAAGACTTCAAACACCAACATAAACTAGGCAAATGAAAGGCATACTTCAAAACTCCTGTTTTCAGAAATCTGATGTTCTCTCTTATAACATAAAAGTTAATGGTTAGATAAAATCCCAAATCTCTGGGTAAATGGCCCTGTCTTGCTTTCCTGAGAGATCACAAGGCTTAAAACCAGAAGACTGAAATACCCATAGCGTGTGAAGGTCTGCAGAAAGCATCCTGTTGATGGAGGGAAGACAGGTAGTTTTGCAGTAAATCTCCTGTCCTACAGTGGCTGCGCTGTAGATCCAAAAGTTTGGCAGATGAGAAGTTTCAACCAGGAACATTCTTACTGGAGTGGCACATTAAAAGAGTGACTGTTTTACTCAGGTGTTGCTGATTTTGAAAAACCTGGGGAGCTGGAATCATAAGCACCTGTTGCCTGTGGCCACCTGCTAGAGGTAGGCAATTCTATAATATACTGATATTCTCAGGAGCAGAAAAATCCAGATATACAAGATGAACAAAATTAGCATGTTTAGATACAAAGAAATAATCCACAAGGCTACCTCCATACAGCACTCCAATTTAAATGCATTCTGATTTTGCTTCATATATTTTATCACCTAATATATTTTCCATGAAAAAGCACAAAAGAAAAATTATCATATTTTAGTTTCTCTTTTCATAATAGTTCATTATTTGATGCTTGCTGCTGCAAGGCATCTGATGCAATTAACCTTGGAAACTTATGTCTTGCAGAGGAAATTAATAAAGTCAAGGCATGGCAAACCATATTCATCTATAATTACTCCAAAAGAGACAAGGACCTGCAAAACTTCTTGAAAAATATTTTGCTCCAAATTATTTATTGCTAGCATTGATTGTTATTCATATTTCACCCAATCAGTAAATATGCTAATTTAACTACTAATTTATCTTCTGTTGTTATTTTCTGTGACATTAAGAAGTATCATACTTCATTTTAAATATCATCTACTTACTAATAGTAATGGTGGTAATAAGTCACCACTGAAGAATGAAGTGGTATTGTCTGCAAAAAGTACTTCATTCTGCTCACACCATATACAATCAAAATTCATTTCATTTTCTACTAATCTCCCTACCAGGGATCATCTCCCAAAACACAGACTGTGGATGTAATCCTTCCAAACCCCATAAAAACCAACCAAAATAACCCAAACCCCCAATCTTTTTTCATACAGCAGCCCTGAATTAACAAGGTGAAGTTGTACTTTTTTTCCTAATTCCTACCCTTCTGCTCTCCAAGACAGCATTATTCTACCAGGAGAAAACAGCTGCCCCTTTTTGTCACCACCCAGCACATGCATGCTGTGCTTAGGCACTACCCTTCCCACCCATGCCCTCTCTTTTCACTCACACAAGTAAACAATGTCTGTCACCTGTGTATGGATTGCTGGCAAGTTCTGGATCTCCAGCCTCACCCTTTTCCACAGGTGCCCTCCACTTCCCTTCATCTAGCACACTGAACCATTCCTCATCTACGTCCCTTCTGATATGTTGACTATGAGAGAGGTAAAGAAAAGGAGGTAAAAGAGGGATAGAATTTGCTTCATTTTGATCCCCATATTCAGATTTTTTCATTAGTAGATTGGACTCAGATATGTTCTCTCTTTCTCAGAATATCTTGAATATTCTACATCGAGAAAGACATTTTATCAAAACATCAGAACCTGTGATGGTTTATCGACAACTGCTTGGACCAATAGTTCAACTATGAGAGAAAAGTAAATCAGTGTGGTCAAAAGTAAAGTTAAAGTAGCACATAATACTAAAGGGGCTCTTTCTCCCAAGAGAGAAAGTGAGAAAAATGTATGACAGCATAATAAGTACTGAGCTTTGATCTTCTTTTATTCCAGCTTTTATGTGTTTTGAATGTAATAGATGCCTGGTGCTTTAGTAATACTGTAAACTCTTGAGAGCAGATTATTATTTTAACTGTGCACATGTACAAAGCCTAGTTCAGGGAAGCACTAATCTCTGGCAAGGAATCCAGGCCTTGCCATAATCCAAATTAACGGTTAAAAGGTGACAAAAGAAATCCCTGCAGTGGTAAACTGGAGGACTGTGCAATCTCTTACAAGAGAAGTTTCCAAAGTAAAGTAAGCGAAGATTTCCCATGTTACCATCTGCTGCAAACGCTTCCTCATCTCAGAATTACTCCTTCTTTCCATCATTTTTCATACATACAGATTTTGTATATTGAAATATGACCCGAGCCAGAATAATTCACTGTGGAATAGAGTTTTCATTCAAAAAGTGAAAGCACCAGTACTAATCTCATAGACAAGATTTGCCCCTGATGTTTCAGTGACACTATATATTAGTGCTTCAATTACATTCTTTATACCACCCTCTCTTCAACAGGTACAGACTGACGCATTAATAGGTAAAATAGTACAACAATGCTGTGATGTATGATTCTAATTCTCACTATGTAAAGGCTGTACTTTGTCCTTTCTGCATTTCGGAGAAAAAAAAAATTATTACATCTCTTCTTTTGCATGTAATTAGTTTTGAGCCTGTCGACCACTAAAGAAAAGAATTGCTTTGTGGTGAAAATACTGTTAATTCCTCTGATTATTAATGCCATGATTGCAGTGACGTAAAGCTTTTCTACTGGGGAACACTGAGGAAAGTTCACTACTAAGATTAACTGAAGATATGAACAGTAATAATAGTTCATGAGGCAAAGAGACCGGGAAAGGCCATCACTGGGAAAGATCCAGAACAGCATTTGCATTTGCCCAGAGCTCAGAAAGTACATGGCCTATACACACAACATGTGTTTTGCTGTACTTTTTTGTATTTTTTTTCATAGTGAATATTAAAAGAACTTGCGTTGTCTCCCCTAAAACATTACTGTTCTCTCAAGTCTATGTTTTATAACTCCCTTTCTTTAGCAGGGACCACCACCAGCTAGCTCACACAGCAAATTGGTAGCACAGCTATATTCTGGCAAACAAGTAGCTCCACTAATACTTTGCTACACTGAACAGTAACACCTCTCTAAATAAAAATAAAAAAATCAGATAAACCCATTATTGGAGAACAAATAGAAGATCACTTAAAAAATAACATTACAATTATTACTTCTTCAGATCAAGACCAAAATCTTCTACCCATATCCGTTAACTGTGGCAGGAAGGGTCAAACATGATTTTGTTCAAGATAGATCTTTGCCGTGTCAGTAGTCCATATTCGGACAAAATAAGCATCTCTGCAATAAAAAATGTATGATCTGTTCCTTCAAAATTAGGAAATGTTAATCAAAGTGCTCACAAGCTGCATACAAATTTTCTTAAAGATCCAGATCAAGCCTTCAATAACTGCAATTCAATACCTTCTTCTTACCACTGGTTGCTAAAATTAATTTCCTTACTGGTCAATAAACTGAAATCACCCAACAACCACTGAAATCATGACTGTGACTAACCAAAACTTTTTTGCTCCTAGCAGAGAATTTGAGGGCTAAACCCTATTGCAGGGGGGTTGGAATTAGATGATCTTAAGGTCTTTTCCAACCCTAACTATTCTCTGATTCTATGAGTAATTCCACTTTGCTATTTACATCTACAAGCAGCCTGACTTTTTACCTGCTATTGCCTGTATGATATCCTTCCCGGCAAAATCTGTGGGCAGAAAAACCTTCTAGTATTATTCACAGACATTAGATATTAAACAGGTAACACTGAGGCTTACATACAGCAGATTATGACATTGCCAGCAAAGCCCTCCTTGGTATACTGCACATCAGCCCGTAAATACTGCAGTTCAGCAGCTTCTGTCATATTTATTCTGTGAAAGTACTACTGTCATCATTATATCTATGAACTTAATTTTACCCATCAGTAACTGTCAGTTTGTTCTTCTATACTTGTTTTACAAAACTGCAGAATGGAGTAAATTCTGAGTCCTAATTATAACATAATTCTAGCCTTTTTCCACAGCCAAAGTTAAGAAAAGCTGAGTCAAAGAAGTAATGAACCATTAGCTACAGAAAATAGGAACTACGTCGGGTGGTTACGTGCTTTGGAAGATAGTTCTTCCAGATAAAATATTCCAAAACACTTACATGGTAAAGAAGCTCATGTCCCATCAACAGATGCTAATCAGTCTCCAAGAGCCACATTCAGTGACAGGTTTTTTCAAAAACAGTTCTTCAAAGTTGTGCATCATGTTTTGGGAAAACTCCCGTTATTCACATTATCAAGGGAAGGAGAAGAGATAGGTTTAACATTTTCCTCTAACAAGCACCAAAATTTTCTTTTCATTACTTGTTAGAGATTCTTAATGGGTATCTTCTCGGTATTTAAAAAAAAACATAACCGTAATTCACAGCAATTCTCACCCAGTTATATTCCCTCTAAAAGTAAGTAATTACCCCATATTTAGGGCTAATGCACCTCTCCCAACACTGGCTTGAAAAGATGCTAGAGGAAGAAACTATATTTTGTGAAGGACCTCTTTGTAATAACTGGCTTTTTGGCTCTCTTTTATTTAGAAAACAGTACAGCATCTTTTAACTGATGATGCTGCAGCATGGCCAGTACCTGTCACGTATGATTCCTTGTTTTTCCCTTCCTCACTTGTCCTAGAAAATCACTCTCCTTTTTCTTCCATCTCTGTTTCATTGTTAATTTGAGCTGTGTACATTATCACCTGGACTTGGCAAAAACAACTTGGGAAGGAAGTGCAAGGGGGATAGTCCACCGTCCTTTACTGCAGGAAAGTAACGCAGGACACATGGCTTTGGGAGCTACACATAACAGATGAGCTCCAAATAGGGACACAGGTTCCAGTGTGTCCTCCCCATCTATTTCTGTGTATCCGTATTGAGGCCTGCTAGATACTGAAAAGACTTTACATTGCTACTATAGCTATTATTGGGAGTGTGCTTGGAAATTCATCTTCATACCTTTATCATGCAATTTCGAATCACATTGTGTTTGTTCAGAGTGCAAAAAACTCCGGAGTTCATCTCATGAAAAAAGACACTAGGTTATACATTTGGTAATTTCTTTAATAAAGAGTTTAAACAGTCCAGAGTAATCCACATTAATTATTCATGTGTTGAAGAAAAACAATGAAAGGCAATGCAGAAAGTCATAATCTCTGAAAGTTCTTGAGGGAAAAAGAATAATATTAGGTAAAATTCAACAGACAGTGGCATCAAGATTTATCTATATAATTTGCCCTGGGAATTTGAATTGCAAATGCAGCTGCAGCATTCTCTAGTGTGGGACATTTATGAGAAATAGTTCATACAAAGATACTGGTAGCACATCAAATTAACGATACATAGTGAAGATGCCTAAAACTTTTCCCTTGCTAAAGAAAAATGACAGAATCTTAGAAATGTTTATGTATTTGAATTTTTTTTTAAAGCTACCAAGAACACAGATGCTCCAATCAATACAAATTATCTCTTGACATATAATCAATGTGCAGCACCTTGTGGCTTTGCTCAAGTCCTGTTGAATTTGTAGTTTATGTAACCACACACATGGACATCGCAACAAGAGGCAGACATAGGACAATACTTTGTTCTGTTGATAAAGAATTAAATATACCCTGTATTGATTCAAAACTCATTCCAGACAGTAGTTTCAATTCATTATAGAGAAAGATGATCCACTTCTACTTAATTCTGTGAATTAACACTGATTTCAAAGAAAATCTGGAACTGAGAGTGAATGGGCCTGATTTTGACCAGTAATTGTGCTCTAATTACTCCTGACGCACCATGATGTATCTGAGGCCGGTGTCAGAGCCAGCTGTCCCAGAATACATTATGCTGTTGTCCCTGTGCAGTAGCTCTGCCTACCCTGTGATACCATTGAGATGGTTTTTTGTCCCCTAAATAGCTGTTGAGAGGCAGCCGCCACAGTGACACATAGCAGAGAATGAGTTAAGAAAAAGAATAATGATTAAAGCAATTTGGGGAAAAAGCGAAGAGAATTAGATATCATTCTGAAACATTACAAATATGATGCATGCTAAGTAGCATACGAATTAATATTCTAGTTCCTGCCTAAAAAGTACACAAAAGACAATTTTTCTCTCTCTAGTGAAAAAAGATCATTAGAAGACTAAACCTCCCAGGTTCTAGAGGTTCAACTAGCTGTTACACAAGAAAAAAACATCCTTGAGAAAAATCACTTATTTAGCGAAAAAAAAAATTCTGAAACCTGATGCCTTCGGCTTTTCACCATTAAAAGTAGCCAAATGTCATTACTATATTATAACCATATAGTCACCAGCTCTGATCTAATGTCTATTGATTTTGATGGAACTGAAGTATCTGAGCAGCTTTGTGAATTAGGACACAAATGCCTACCTTTTTTTGTTCATTATTATCTTCATAGTTTTTCCTCTGTAAATAGTAACTTCCAAAGTGTCTGTCCAAAACTTGTGCAGTAGGAGGAAAAAATTAAGAACTTCAATTGAACAGATAAGAAAAAGATTTTAAGAAATAGTTGATGTTGCATGTACCCTGAATATCCTAAAGAGGAGATGCCAAGCTGTTCATAAGCCAGACCTACTAGCAGGGTTACCATACTACAATCCAGCAGGCTGGAATTCCAGTCTTTGTCCTGATATATGCTGCTGGCCTGGTGAAATAATTTCACCACAATCTTCCATCTGTATTTTGCATGTCTTTTGTAGTTAAATGCTAATATTTATGATTATTATTATGTTTTGTGTCTGGCAAAACAGAGATCCAGTCAAGTGTGGAGTGCTAATGATCATTGTAATACAAATAATAACCTTTGTATGCCTCTATTTAACTTCTCCACATCTCACAGAAATGTTCAGAACCTTAAAGAAAAGGAAGTAGCTGCACGAAGGTACTGGGAAGCATTCAGTACACTGCAAACAATTATTCCCTGAAGAGTATGTTTCTTAATGTTGCTTAAGTAAAGTCAATGCCCTCTACCTCTTCCTAAAATGTGCAGGGATTTCTACAAACAATATGAAATAGCTCACAGCCTGCCACTGAACTCCACAGTACCCGAGCTTTTGAGATTGTGTTCCCTGAGAAGCAAGGTAGGGTAATGAAAGGGGACAGAAAGAAATGGCAGGGGACAAGAATTCCAGTTAAGGCCTTAAAGAGGCCAAGCCTCAGATAGGCAAGACCTCCAGCCTCAGGTGACAAGTTGTACAATTTTCTGTGCAGCTTCAGAAGCACTATCTGCCATTCTTTCTTGACTTTTTATTCAGATACTTCTAATGCACGGATAAGCTGCTCTTCAAGTCTCAGCTGAGATTGCTTTTTGCTACTGTGAGTTTGACAAAGTTCCTTTTTGATGAGCAGGAACTGCAGCCAGTCTGATTACACTGCAGTTACAATTCATAAAACCTGTCCTATGCACACTGTGGGCAGCACCACTGGAGTTGTACAGTGTCATGATCCACCTGATGATAGCAATACATTTCTGAGAGCAAGTGAATGTCAGTGTGGCATAATTTTCTTATTCCCATCTAAACTTAAGCCAAAGACTGAAGTCAAGGGTATCTGTATCTCTTTAGCATCACACAAAGACTCTAAATCATGCTTGCTGAAAATAAATTCCATTCAGAAGGCAACACATCCCACAAAATTATGCAGGTACTTCACTGAATTTCTACACATCTCATCATAACAGAACACCTTATAAAAGCCAAAAAATTTTACTGCTTGCATTTATGAAGCAATCTTTATTCCCATATTACCACCTACTTACTCTCTGCTCATTCCCCATCCCATTGTGGATGTCCTTTTCACCTCAGAGTTATCAGGTAGAAGGCATATAATGGAAAAGAGAAGGGAATGGGGATTTTCACATAACTGTTCACCAATGGGAAACTACCTCCTAGCTTTCTGCATTGCACCACAAAGATGCTCTGAACACCAGAGTTGGCTGTGCATGCTGAAACCAGCCTCTCACTAGTAATCAGACAATTAGCCCAGAGTCAATGCAATGAAAGAAGAATAGAACATATTAACTCCATAAAGTAATTAGTAAGATTTATTTCAGATACTTCAGAAGCTTTTTTTTTTTTCTTTCTTCTAATGTGGTGAATTAAGCTGGATGAGGAAACTTAGAAACTTGGAAACAGTGAGAGGCAGAAATTTAGAGGACAACACTGGATAGAGAACCATGGTTTTACTGAGGAAATAGTAAACACTTCACTATACAGTAAGTGAAGAAAAGGAATATAAAAGAAAAAGAAATGGAAGAAAATGAGAGACTAAGAAAGGATGTGAAGGAGAATAATCTTCACAGAAATGTCTGTAATGCATGTTGAGTTAAAAGTGGCAAGAAGTCCAAAGTACAGAGATAAGCCAGTGGCAGAGATAACAGACCTGAGTTTTCCTGGCAAGATCTTAGTTGACTTTACAGGAGTGCTGCCTTGGAATTTCACAGAGTTTAGCAGAGGGAGCTCTGTCATTTCTTGCAGGCATCCTGAGAACAGAAGTTGTTTTACAATAATCCCATTGATAGTTTTCAAGCCTATCCCAAAGTTTCATTAATTCAATGCGGGACTTTATGTTTTTCCTTCAAGAATGCTTGATGGTAATATTTCACGAAGTTCCAGACATGAGACTCAGTCTACACTGACAGTAAGTTGACTGGCATTTGCATAATTCTGTAAGACACGATATTCAATGAGGTTTAGAATCAGTCTGGCACCTCATATGGGAGCCTTCTTAGGAATTCTTACATTATTTTAATGAACCAGTATTATTCAATTTTTTTTTTTGTCAAGATTTGAACTTCAGCCAAGACACTAAACCGTAATCTTTAAAAGTATAGTTGGAGACTTTCTATTTGATGAATATCTTACAAGTCTAATCTTGTGTTGTTTCTGAAGGTAATACTTTGCAGACAGAAAAGAACAATGTGTATGCAATGTTTTCCACGTCAATACAGTGTTTACAAAAAATTCTAATTATTAGTCTCAAAAAAAAACCCTTACAAAAACCACAATATATAATTCACCCAAAGAAAATAAAGCTTTGTGACCTTTAGCCTCTGTTTTACAAACTATACATTATGCAAGAGAGGAACAAGAATACAAAAATTATGCCAAAATGAGTAAATTAATTTTTTTGTTACAGTCCAACCTCATTTGAAATGTTCTTTCAAACCAACATGAGATTGCGACAAGAATGCCTGAGAGCTATGAAATTGTTTCATTAAATGTATGTCAATGTAAGAGTGATGTCTTATTACACACTATTCTGTACAAGGAAACAATACATAGCTACTTCTCTTCATTTACCTTTGCTGAGAATAAAGCTTAACTATCAAATTCACATCACGTACCAACCTTTTTGAGAAGGTGGCTTCAGTTTTCTGAAGGCAGTTGAAGAGTACCAGATCAAAGACCAGAACAACAATCACTGTATCCACAGTTCTCTTCCTTTTGCATAATTTCCTGAAACCTTTTTACTGAGGAGCACATGGGGAAAAAATATTCACAGAATAGGAGCTGTATTGCTACTCGGCTGCTGAAAAACATGCACTGGGAGACTCTGGCCTGGAACTTGGTTCAGGATAGCCCCAGGAATTTTACAGCTAAGAGGTTTTGTCTATCAATTCAACTTCCCTTTAGCTATTAAAGTAATGTCAGAACAATTAAAACAAAAAATATTTTGCACCACTTCCTGTGTAATCACCACAAACAATTTTACCAGTTTTACATAGCTAAAACCACAAAGTTCAATGGAAAAAGCAGTCCTCAAAGTAGCCCAAGTCTCCTGAAGCATTACATGAGGCTAACCCAGCTTTCTATCTTCCCTAATTAAAGAGAGTATGAGGACAGAGAGCAACTGTGATGGAATGGGAGAGGGCTGCTCATGGCTCCCAGCATTTGAATATACCTCTATCTTCCCTATATCTGATGATATAGTACACAACTTCAGTAATTCTAAGAATACACACACAAAATATAATTACTACACATTTGCTTGTAGTTGTAATTTTTTTTTTACAAAGAGATATGAAACTGTCTGCACACTTTCAAACCAACATCTGGGTAGTAGAGCCTTTTATCACTCAATAACTCCCAAGCCTTTACCTGCACTGTCAATGAAAACTTCTCTAGGGATCTTAGAATCATACAATGGTTAAGGTTAGAAGGGACATTAAAGATTATCCAGTTCCAACACCCTACCATGGGCAGCGACACCTTCCACTAGATTAGGTTGCTCAAAGTCTCATCCAACCTGTGATTCACTTGTCATTGCTCTTTCTTTGACAACACTGTCACATACTCCGATCTGCTCTCTTCTGATCTTTACCACACCTCCATAGCCTGCCTAATCTCACAGACCATACCTAATCTCAGTTTACCAATAAGGATTTTATGGGCAGGACATTGAGTTTAGGCCATGAACTGATGGGACAAGAGGCAATGGGTTAAAACTCATACAGGGGAGATTTGGATTCAATAAGGAAGAAATTCTTTACTGCAAGAATGGTGAGACACTGGAACAGGTTGCCCACAGAAGCTGTGGATGCCCCATCCCTGGCAGTGTTCACAGCCAGGCTGGACAGGGCCTTGAGCAACCTGGACTACTGGGAGGTGTCCCTGCCCATGGCAGGTGGGTTGAAACAAGGCGATCTTCAGGTCTTTACAATTCTAACCATTCTATGATCCTCTGATTACCTCCCTCAACCCCTCCCTTTCCAGTTAAAAAAAAAAATTAAATATATTGAAAAGGAAAACTTACTAGTTTATTACTTCATAGAAGTTTTTTAAATATAATTTTACTAAAATATCCGAAGAGATTTAAGGTGACTCAGAAATGCCTAAAAATATGGAAGCTGTTTTCCTCTTGTGTGTTTTTTCCTTTATGATGAAGGGTAGATAAAAGTACTTTGCTTTCATTTCTTGTTATCTTCTGCTAGTTCCTACCTGCCCTTTTTCTGATAATGATAATGTATATTAAGTTTTTAGTATATCTTGAGAATCTCCTGAATGTGTACCACCTGTATCAGGAGGAGGCATGGCAGATAAAAAGCACTAACCACACAGCTGCAATTACAGATCAAAGATGACTGCTAATCCTATTAACTGCTACATGTTTATTCACCCACCTTCAGTCAGTGCCATTCACTTTGCAAAACAGAATTAATGTTTCTCTTTGAAAACTACAGGTATATATACATGTACAAATATATTAAATATGTATGTATTATATGCGTATTATATATATAGGAATTGTTGTTGTTGTTGTTGCTGTTACTACTATATTAAAATAGGGATGAAATTTGTTACTAAAATATCAGCATCTGGTGCCATCTGAGATGTCATGGATGAGCATACCCACACTGCACTGAGATACGGTACAAGAACTATTAGAGATTTGGTCCTTTTTGGAATCTCAGGGATGTTAGGCAGAATACCCACAATACCTGAAGCAACATAAGGTGCGCCTCTGTAGACAAGTGAATACAGGCTTTTTTCTAAAATAATTTAGTTAAGCCATGTCATAAAAGTTCTTTTTCTATCAGTTGGTCTTGCAGGTTTCTATATGGTGATGTTAGAGATTAACATAAATTGTGTAAGCACTACAGTTATTAGCAATGAGACCCCCTACTGACTTCTTTGAAATGTCAAAAAAAATGTCTAGTTCTTTAAAGCTTGTGATTTTGTTGAGACTCAGTCAGCTGAATACTTTTGAAAACTACATATTAAGAGGATACAAGGACTCCAGAGGAAGGAAGAGCTAAAGAGGAAGCACTGTGCATTGTATTTAATTTCTTCATCGTATCCTGGGCTGCATCAAAAGGAACAGGTCGAGGGAGGTGATCCTGCCCCTCTACTCTGCTCTCATCAGACCTCACTTGGAGTACTGTGCGCAGTTCTGGTGTCCTCAACATAAAAAGGACATGGAACTGTTGGAACAAGTCCAGAGGAGGGCCACGAGGATGATCAGGGGCCTGGAGCACCTCCCGTATGAAGATAGCATGAGAAAGCTGGGGCTGTTCAGCCTGGAGAAGAGAAGGCTGCGTGAAGACCTCATAGCAGCATTACAGTATCTGAAGGCGGCCTATAGGGATGCTGGGGAGGGACTCTTCATTAGGGACTGTAGCGAGAGGACAAGGAGTTCAAACTTAAACAGGGGAAGTTTAGATTGGATATAAAGAAGAAATTCTTTATTGTAAGGGTGATGAGGCACTGGGATGGGTTGCCCAGGGAAGCTGTGAAGGCTTCATCCATGGCGATGTTCAAGGCCAGGTTGGACATAGCCTTGGGTAACATGGTTTAGTGGGTGTGTCCCTGCCCACAGCAGGGGGGTTGGAACTGGATGATCTGAAGGTCCTTTCCAACCCTAACTATTCTATGATTCTATGTTTCAAGGTTTGCTCAATGTCTACTTGACACAAGTTCTGTTGGCATTGTAACCTTGACCTGTGTGGTCCTGTGTGCCCTTTTTTCCAGTGTTGCAGGTGGTCTTATTCCCACAAAACAGACTGGAAGACACGAAGGGAATATCTTGGTCCTGGTGCAGGCATTGACAAGCCTGCACTGATTCTTCAAATAACAAATCTGGATTTTAAATGTTCAGAACAGGAACAGGAATTGAAGCAGACTGGAAACGTGCTGCTGCTGCATTAAAGACAAGAAATTGTTCCTCAACTAAACTAGGAACAGAAAGGGAAATTAACCTTTCTTTGTACTTGAGAAAGGAGAAATATGCTTTCCCCTTACTGATGTTTTGCTGTAGTCGCACAGAATGCTTTCTGTTATTGATAAGCAACTCCATAAATCAGAATTAACTCTCCACTAAAAAGCACACAATTTTGCCTGGAAGTATGAAGAGATGAAGGCATAGCACAAGAGAAAATAGGCCCACCTTGGCTTTTAAAGGTAGAAAATAGCTAAATATATTTTTGGGATCCATTCCTAAAAATACTTGAAATTATCTAAATACTGTTGAATATTCCTAGAAAAAGATGTGTAAAACAGGAAGACTTTCCATGGAGACCTAAAGCTTGAGACGCAGTCACCATGCCAGGTCACTGGCACATAGTGAAAGACAAGTTTGTGTGATGAAAACAAATGGGTTTATTTTAAAATTTAAAATGAATATTCAGCAAGACAGCTGCAGCCCAAACAACATCCACTGAACATAGCCAGGAATAGTTTCACATAGTAATTTCATAGATGAAAAATCCAGAACATTCCTCACAGGTCTGCCTCTAGTTTATGTATTAGGGATTGTATTTTTTTGTTCTGCGTTATACACACCTAAAGAGTATTTAAAAGGCATTTTAGAAAACTAAAAAAAAAAACACAGCACTTCTACAAGCACTAAGGTTTATTTTTATTCTATTTTGTTCATCTAAAAATGTTCATCTGTTGAAGTAAAACAATGATTTAGAAACTTTAGTTTGGGTTTTCTTTTTTTTCTCCTTTCGACTCAATGGGAAGGTAGAATTTTATTCTGTACTTCTGCAGTCAATATTACAGCTGAAATTGTTTTAATGGGGCTTATCCTATCTTATGCTGTCTGCTTAAAGAATAGTAGGCTAAAGGAAATTAACATTTCCATTTTCTTTGCATTACTATTTAATCACTGTAAAATCATGGGGTAACAACTACTCTGTAGAGGAGACTGTCATCAAACACACATATATACAAACAAAACTTAAAACAATTAAACTACAAAATTCAAGCAGGAAAGCACCCACCACCCTCAAACTAGGATGGATGGCTTCATAATTGTTTATGGTAAGGCACCGATATTCAGTATTTCTCCCATCTCTAAGGTTTTTTTAACTGTATACATAGCAGTGAATTTTTCCCACCTCAAAATTAATGGCAAACTTGCTGCAACTGGTTTCGAGAATGTGATTTTGCAGATCTATACTTCCGATTGGAATATAAAATTTCATTGTGAACATACTGAATAGGTATGAGAGATTATGAATAAAGCGTAAAGCAGAAAGTAGGCACAAAACTAGATATTCTAATTTTCTAAAACTATCTGATCAGAAGGTTAATTTTTAGTTTGACAAGTGTGAGATTCGTTCTCTATTTCTGTGCCCTACTGCATCTGAATTCCTGAATGATCTCTACAGAAAAAGCATGAAGGAGCAAAAATGTAAGGCTATTTCAATTCTATTTCAAGTACTGTAGGAGTTTGACAGTATTTCATTTTTCAACATATGCTAAAACACTGTGGGATGACTTTATAGCTTCTGCAGCTTCATGCAGATAAATATGGCTAGATAGGATCTGGATGTTTCATGCAGTTGGAAAGATGTAAGGAACAGCACCAGCAGGTTCCTTTCTGCAGTGAGGTCCTTATAGAGAATAGCAATGCATGAGCCCTCCATAACTAGTTACAGCAGCTGGAATCCAAGCACAAAAGAGACCGCATCCAAACTCATTTGCTCAGTTCACAAAGAAAGGCTACACAGGATCTGAATCGTACTTTACTCTAGTAGGCTAGTTCAGTTGGGGCCAATACCTCAAATACTGGCAGATGATTAATTTATAATGACTAACTGAAGAAGTTACATTTCTAATGGAAATTATTCAAAGCCAAGAGAAATAATGAGAAAGGAAAAAAGAATAAATTACTGTTATTTGAACCAGTTCAAGCTTAACTCTGTATATGCTATTCCTGTACAGTGTCCCTTTTGCTCCCATTTTGTCTCCCGTTCTACTCTTTAGAAGGCAGCACTGTTGACCATTTCCAGCCAAGACATTTTCAATTTCCATGATCCAAGGGTTATTTTATATCTCTTCAGTTCAGCCAAAGGAAACACAGGCAACAGAAGTTGGAAGGTTTTCTTCCTCTTTTATGACAGCTGCCATTTGGTCAAGTGAGGTGGCACCAATAGCACAATAAAATCACCAGCGTGAAACTTTATCTGTCCCACAACAGCATGCAAATTTTAAGAACATCAGGCTGGCCATTTCCATCAGGGAATCTCTGTCTGGGTCTGGATTCTAACTCTGGAAGTGGCCATCAGCAAACATTCAGGGAAAGAGCATTTGAAAACCTTTACAGTGAGAGTCAACGCTGTTTAAAAACCTTGAGTTGGAGGCTGTATCTGGATTGTGATGTCTGAGAAGTATCAGTTCCCCTTCAGAGCTCATTTATTCTTTTGGCTTCCACGAGTCTCTTTGACACCCTAGTGACAGGCAGGTAAAGAAATATTATCTACTTTTAAAAAATGGGAGGCAAAAGAAAATGTGTTATATAATGTGTGCCAGATGTTGTGAAAAGTTAGCAATTAACAGTCCTAGCAGTGGTCTGTGTGCTACCTGTGCATCCCTTTTTTCCTTAAAGATCTTAGCCTAGACAGATGGCATAAAATACTTCAGCAGAATAGGAAAAGTGTCTAGCCTGACAATTTGGTAAGTTATTACTTTTATTTAATTTATTTTATTTTATTTTATTTTATTTTTTATTTTATGTAGGAGTGTGTGAATGGTTTTTTCTTTCATTTTAATGCATTAGGTCTTCTGGTTCCTAATATCTGACACACTACTAGTGAAAAACACTTCCCTGTTTTACTCTTACTTTCTCAGTACATTACCTTTCCCACAGATAATAGTTAAACAATCATTTTTTTTAAGCATAGAAAGATATATTACTTTACAGGCCAGAAAACATTGCCATCTTCATTACAGCCCAATTAGATCATTAGTAAAGTGAAGATAATATTATTTTCCTATTCCTTAGTCATAAAATAAGTTCTAAGGTATAAATGATTCATATACTACAATTTTTGCTAGGCTGGAAATCAGGCTTCAGTACATTTAATATTTCTATCCCTGAACAGCAATTCCCACTTTCAACAAATTCAGAGAGAGACTTCTGGGTTCAAAATGCCAAGAAGATTCAGGTAGGGTAGAGTATTTTGTGCTCATATGAGGAGAGTTCTGCAAACATGCACAGATTATATCCAACTAACAGCATTTTTCACATTAATTAATCTTCCTTCTTTATGTACCAAACTATATTTTCAACTTGAGCATTTAAAAAAAAAAAGTTACTTCATTTATCCAAGCAGTAATGTGTATCCAACAGAAAGCACAAAATCTATGGTTCATGTATTAGTTTTACTGCTCTTTGAGGTACTGTAAGACTTCTTACTTTTCCATTCAGTGGGAAAATAGGTGCACATACACATCTAATTAAAACATTTGAAAGGACTTGCTACAGTTTTCCCAAGCACATGAATCTTCTGAGAAGGACAAAACTTGCAAAGTTTAAGCTCTAGAGATGTAACTTTCAGAAATGTATTAGCATGTGATAAAAGGGGGCAAGAGCAGAAAATTTTTATACTTGCTACATAACCTGCACCACCTGTTCTCATATAAAAGAGCTCAGTTTTCTTCTGCACCACTTCACAAGTTTTATGTGAGCAGAATCTTTTCAGTACATCTGAGGATTAATTAATACTGCCAGTTTACATCTAAAGCACAACACATAATATTTATAATTGTGCACTAGAGGTCGATCACTTTTTGGAAAGAAAATTTATCCTAAATAACAGCACAGTGTTCCTAACTGTAGTAGTACCGAAGAAAAATGCCAATGGGTATGATAGTTGCCGGCAGCTGCTTATATTCGGCCTTGCGCATGATAGTTAATGACAAATAACTGTAAACTTCATTGCAAGACTAATTGCAACTTACAAATGGATTTAGAGAAAACATGAATAAATATCAGAACGTATATATCCAGCTAAGCAACAAAATAATGACTGGTGTCTTCATTACACATATATTTACTTAATAGCATCCAGAATTGCAAATGAAACCAGAACTCATTATATTTTATTAGACAGGCAATCAAGTCTCCCACTTTGGAAAGAAATAAAAGATGTTTTTTCAATTGGTGCTCTTCACAATACTCACAGCAGCCTCAGCAGGAGCCTCTCACCAGCGGATGAAAATAACAGTAGATGAATTCTAAGCTGATTAACACGTTTATGTCTTCCCTGCTATACACACAAAAAATTTTCATTCTGTAAAGGGTGACTTTAAGAAAATGGTAAAATGGTTCGTGCATTTTGTGAATATCAGTGGCCATTTTATCACTTCATTAGAATTATGGTTTTGAACACTGGATAAAAGGAATAAAAATTTATTTTCAGCATATGCAGCCTACTTGAACTCCACCTATTTTTAGTCGCTTGTATTGTTAATCAGCAGCACTGATCCCCACTGCAATAACAAGATCAAATTCCTGACTCTCGACAAAGAAGAAATGGAACAGAAAAGTGTTAGCAAAAAAGCCGACAGCCATAATACAGAAAACAGATCATGAGAGAACCACCTTGCTTTATAGAAAGAGCTGAACACAAACTTTTGATGTTTGAATTCCCTGTAGTAAGTGTTTCCAAGTGATCAGAAGCCCAAGTAGAAGAGATTTCTAAAGTGAAAGTGAAAATTAGCAAATCAAAAAATAAGGAGTCTTCAGGAGTGCTAACTTAAAGCAAGTGTATTATTCAACGCTTTGGGAGAAAACATAAGCATTCAGAAATTCAAAGCCAAGAATCAAGCTATCAATGTGTAAGAAGCATAACCTTATAATCTTTCACATGAGGAGGTTGATTTCTAAAATAAAAATATATTTTCATTACCTTGTAGAGTTTGGTCCTAAATATTCCTCTCAGACAATATGCTACTTGAATGAAGCAAAGCCACACACTAAGAACAGCAGAAACAAAACACTCAGGATGAGAAATAATACACATACTTGAGCACAAGACAGAAAGCCTCTTATCATAGGCTTCTGTGTTTAAACTGAATTTGCACTATACATTCTAAAGTGATCTTGGCTTAAAGGATACTTCTGAAATAAAAGTTCCTAGTGTTGACTTTTTTTGCAAACAAAGTGTTTAAAGCTCACCTTGATTTAATTAATCTGTATAGTTTTCTAGTCTACGAAAAGTTAGATTCCACAGATTCGATTACTTTTCCATGCCACGAGCAAAAATTAATATATAAGTTAACAGAGATAAGTTCTCTGCTCTGCTAAAGAAATAAATACACAATGAATCCAGGGCAATTTAAAATACTTGCACCCTAAATAAACATTCACCAGTCACCCTAGTAAGTTCTTAAATTGCCAGGTGACAATGCATCTGGCTGGCCACATCTTCTCCTCTAGAAAAAAGGATGTAGAGTGCATATTTTCCATACGCCATTTAACAACACCATTTTAGTTTGTTGAAAATGTCTTTACAGGTTCTTTGGTGATAGACTGTATACTGGAACACCAGTAAATTACCCCAGTCAGTGCACTTTGTTAGTATGTAGTCCTAATGCTCTTAAATCCCAAGCTGGTCAATAATATCTGCACTTGATTACAGCACTCTTTAACCATAAATAGAAGGGTCAACACATCGTCTGAAAGAGGTAACAGGCCATGCAACAGTTTGAAAGGCCTTCCAAGTCCTCAACTGCTCGTAACTTTAAATAAAGACTTACTTGCTGAACAGAGATTGAGAGATTGATCTGTGGGGAAATGGTCTTTGAGTACATAATTAAGAAACTATCACAGTGTATGTGTGCAAAGGGAGCAATTTAAACAGGTGTTTTCCACCTTAAAATGCCAAATGCTAAAGCCAAAGACTTTACCACATTAAAACCACCTTGCTACAACCTTGGGATCCTGAGCTACATTAGAGAAGTGTTACCAGTAGGTTGAAGGGGTGATCCTTCCCCATTACTCAGCACTGATGAAGCCACACTTGGAGTACTGGGACCAGTGCTGGGCTCCTCAGCATAAGGACATACTGGAGAGAGTCCCACAGATGGTCATGTAGATGATTAAGGGACTGGAGCTTCCCTCTTAGGAGGGAAGCTGAGAGAGCTGTGACTTTTCAGCTTGGAGAAGAAGGCTCAGGGTAGATCTCATTAATATGTACAAATATCTGAAGGGATGGCACAAGGAAGACGGAGCCAGTTTTTCAGTGGTGCCCAGTGACAGGACCAGAGGCAAAAGTCACAGACTGAAACATAGGAGGTTCCCTCTGAGCATCAGGAAACTTATCTTAATTGTTAAAGATGACAGCACTGGTACAGGTTGCCCAAAGAGGTCATGGCATCTCCCTCTCTTAGAGGTCCTCAAAGGCCATCCAGATATGATCCTGGGCTCCAGACATCCCTGAGTGAGCAGGTAGGTTGGACATGATGACCTCCAGAGGTCCTTGCCAGCCTCACCCATCCTGTGATTTTGCGAACAAAGCTAACTCACCAGTTAGTCTGAACTCAAAGAAAATCACTTACTTCTGAGCACCCACACAGAGTGGCCATGTAACAAATATGGCACAAATTCCTTTTAAATTCACACTTTTAATAATTCAGGTTATCATGTTTATGAGTGCACACACAGAAAAACCCTAAGAAGCAATATTTTCGTATTTTGGGGATGTGTTTTCTGTACTCTTTTTTTTTTTTTTTAAAAAAAAAAAAAAGGAAAAAAGATTCATTATCTACAAATATAGCAGTAGTAAATCCCGTGCATCAACAGCTGTCTGCTCTGTAGAAGAGGCATTTACCACTTAACCTGTAGGACTATATGTTTTGCCAAAAGCAGTAGAAAATTGAGAGACTGGCACTGCATCAAGCTGACCCTGCACTGGGAATTCATCTCCAGGAGTCCATTCTTTCCCCTCATGCTATCATAATAGATTTCAGGCTTTCCTTCTGCAGGGACTGTTATTTCTGCAAAGGTGGTATGCCATTACACTTGAGTAGTTCATTATATTACTTCATTTTAGAGATAAAAATGAAAAAAACCACTTTCAGATCAAAGCATAACAAAATATTTCCTTCTATCTGAAAGTTTAATTAGACTTTTAACTACACCAGAATATTTATTCCACAAATTGGGGTAGCAGAGCAGTTCAGTACTTCCATTTTAAAAATACCAACTAGCATATGGTCTTATCTATTTTATAAAAATATTTCCTACCTCAAGTTACAAGCTACATACAGGAATTTACAGAAAACCAACATGAAAGGAACATGCTACAAAATAGAAAAGATCATCAGCAAAGACGTTAACCTCGTTTGTCATAAAATGTTGCAATATGAATTAAACAAAATCACAGTAAATACTCCTTATTTACTATCCTTTTTTATTTAAAATAGGCATACACGTAAACTAAATGCCTTCATTATTTAAAAAATGTAATCCTAATTTTTAATTTGAAATCATTCCTTTAGGTTTTCCCTCTATAAGTGAATAAAAATTTCTTAACTTATTTTCAATAACAAGAAGGCCAATGCACATAACTAAGATTATTATTGCTATTTCAATTTTAGTACTACTCAAGGAAAAGGGACATCACACTTAGGGGGATTCCAAGTTGTCAACAGTGCCTTATTTTTCACAACTAGGTCTTTGCCAAGCCATTTAAAAGCAAGCTTGCTATCTTGCACATCACTGACGCCTACCCATCCTTCACATTTCACTCCGCTACTGCCCTTTTGTATTATACATCAAGGCACAGACCTCCTAAATAGCATGATGAAAAAAAAAAAAGAGATGCTGCAATGTTACTTACATTCCATCACACTGTTACTCCTTGCTTTTACTTGTCATTCTCTTTGAATCCCCTATTGATGTGACACTCTGGGACGTGGATATACTACAGATGCAGCATGATTCATCAGGAGTATATGTCTCGACTTTCAACAGAAAAATGCTTTTAAAAGATACCCAAGTTCATTGAGTCAATGTTTAGCACTAGGAGGTTGTTTTCAGTGTTTTTTTAACTTTCTCATGCCAGAGTGCTGCTGACATTTTCCCCACATCCCTGGTTTTGAAGTCAAGTAGTGTGTTGTTAAAGGCTCTTAGGTGTAGGCACTGGGCTAAAGTAAAATAAACCCTTGCTAAAATCTTAGTGCTGCATGCTGGATCATCCCCTTCATTCTGCCTTGTAGTCAAAAACAGTATTTGAATTAGATTTCTGAATTTTATGAGTTAATTTTAACAAATTCTGGCAATTTGTTGATCTGACAAATAACTGAAAATAGCCTTGTAGATGTGAGAAACCACAGCAAACTAACCAGGATAAAGCAGTACAAAGGGATAAAAGGACAGAGACCAAAACAAAAATAATCCAATATGTTTAGACAATGAGAACATGCAATGAAGGATTTTAAAAACACACCACTGGCAGAAAATCCTCATAGCTGGTAGACATTTCACCGTGACTAGGTCTGACAACCATCTTGAATTTCTGACACCTGACAAGTTAATTGTGTCGTTTGCAACCCATTACCAGCTTCACTTACTCTCATTTTCTAAGAGAAAATACCTGTCCCAGAGCAAATCATTCTATGACTCTAGAATACTAGAATATAGTAGCTTGTGGATGATGAATAGCCTCCAGGAGATTTTACTGTGACTCTGTTTCTGGAAGAAGAGGACTTAATTATCTACAGACATAGAGAGAAGGAAAGAAACTCTAGAAAATAACAATTCCATGAGCACATAATACTGGCATAGAGGTCACTGTGTATTCATTCCTGCCTCTTTCACCTCCTCCTAGCTCTTAGCTGGAATTTTGTCTCTCAGCCGGAAGAGGATAGGGGCAGTACAAGGGCAGCAAAGTGGGAGCCAGCTCAGTAGAAGGCAGATGAACAGGACAGCTTGTTTGGCAGCAGGGTAACTTTGTGCTCTCCTAAAATGTGCATGGAACTAAGCTGTTAATACTTACATTGTTGCTAGAGCTAAAAAGTACTATTTTGTTTTATAGTCTGCTTCCTATAACAACCTTGGAAGCATATGCAGATATACTATTCCAAGTCCTTGACCGGAGGTTGTGGCCAAACCCAAACTGAAGCCCAACTCAGTGCCTATATTCCCTCCAAATTAATTTACCCCTGCTACGAGCCCTGTGCCTTCTTGCTGTTTGCCACAGGCTGACCTTATTTCCCATGGAAAGATCCCCTGTTCCAGACCTCTTCTCACGCTTGATTATTGCTAGTAAGCGATGCTGAATAAACTATCATTTTCAAATCAAGGTCATTCTTTGCAGTAAATATATTAATCTCAAATAAGTTTAGCTGCCATTGTTACCTTTTCAAGTGACAGTCCAAAAAGATCATCCCAAGCATATGAGGTCAAACCTAGTTTCCATTTTCTTGACAAGATTGTCTCTCATTCCCTGCAACCTCCTGAGGGCTCAAAGAATAACTCGTCAATAGTTTCACAACCGAAAACTTTTTGAGAGAAAAATCTTCTAAGTTACATTAGTTTGTGGCCCATATGAACACACAAATACTATATAAACCAGACAGCTTTTTTAAACTATGCCAGTTTTTATAGAATAGAATAGAACAGAATAGAGCAGAATAGCATAGAGCAGAACAGAATGGGGAAAAAAGAGTAAAAAAAAATAAAATTAAATTTAATAATTTATAATAAATGTCCATCAATCAAGATTATGGAAGAAAACTGTAAAACATCATCTAGTGTACATCAAAAATGGACACTGATTTTAGGAACTATGTCATAATTTTTCCAGTTTTTGCAATACTGCATTGCTATGATCTCAAATCTTTTAAGATGTTACATCATTTCTACTTTTGTATTTATTAGAAAGAAATTTCTAAATTCCTAACATATTATGGCATGTCTTTATCTCCATTTCTGTTTGGAATCTCCTATTAAAAATTATTTCACACAAAAGTAGATAATGTTTTAAAAACTGAATTTGAATGACATTCTAAAATGTACAGACTAAAAGATGTATAAGCAATGGGAAAAGTAGCTGGACATGAAAAAAATACAGCAACATAAAAAGAATTCAAGATTAGAAGAACAAGCATTGTATGAAACATGAAGACAGAATAAATTACAACCTTAGCCTCAAATTTAGCTAAAATACTAAATTTACTTTTAAAACAGTCTCATATAGTTTCTGACAAATTAAACATTATTCCAAACCTAGAAACCTGAGTAATCAAGTAAAGGGTGGAAGTATTAGCATATAAACCTCAAAAATTCCAGGGTGTAGATAGAAGAAACTGCTTTCTGTCCATGCTGACTCATATCAGTGAAGAGTCTAGAGCAGTTTGCTTTAAAAGCAGTTCAGTAACCAAATGTGACATTCACAAAACTGCCAGATGAATGATAACTGTTTGATGCAGGAGGTCAGTGGTTTAACTCATCTCTGGGTTTCCATTAAATTCAACAACTAAATTTAGCACATCCACAGGACACATTTAAAAAGAAACAGAAATACATCACTTCACTTGTGATATAGCTGGACAAGACAGAGATGTCTTAAAGCTGTGGATTATGAGAGATACTAAATAGTACTGTGTCACAATACCTTTAGTGAGTGTAAACACAAGACACAGAAAATACGTACAGAGAATGAAGAATACATTTTTCTCCTGGGCCACATGTAAATACTTAAAGCTAGGGAAAAGGCACAGTAATTTCTTGGTGATTGTCAGAAGAAAAGAGGAGGAATATTTCTCACCAGTAAGTCACTGCTCTGTCTGCCAATAAGTAATCGGTTATTCCACACTACTACATCTCAGATGCTCTCGCTTGTCACCAAGATGTATCTCAACTTTGAAAAAAAGTCTCTAGATATAAAATTTTTACTGCTTCATAACTATTGCATTTTTTTCCTTAAGCTCTACTGCAGAGTTACTATTGAAGTTCAGTGTAAAAAAAAATATTATTGCCCAAATTCTACCGCAACATACTTTATGCAGAATGAAAATCAAAGTAGTCACTCAGGCCCTGTGATGATGAAAGATAACAGTGAAGAGACAGAAAGAGGAATCCTTTGGGATGGGGCAGGTAAGGAGGACAGACAGCATCTGGTATCCTGCCACAGCGATGCTCTCTGGAGTGATAAAATTTCATCCAGAGCTCAAAATAAGAAGTAAAAAATCCCAAATGTCCTCTCTTCAGAAGCAACTGGTATATGTCATCACAGTTAAAACCTTTCTTTTCAGAGCTGTGAGGCTTGCTCCAAGCTACAGAGCAGCAAAACTAGATGCTTAGGCAAAAAGAAAAAAGATAAATTAAATCTAACATACAGTGAAAAGAGAAGTAAAAAATTCTGGCAAAACAAATAAAAAAAAGAAAGAATTGACATTTTTAGTCTAAAACTTTCCTAGATTTTCTCACACTTTTAATACAAGCATGAAGTTGTAATCAGGTTTCAATTAATATTATTGACAATTTATTATTCATATTAATTACTATAATCATGGCCATAATGAAAAAAAGAAAATTAATAACTTTCATAGTGATAGTTTCTTTACACTTAAAAATCTAGATTATTTATGAACTAAAGTTAGCCAGATCTATATTCCAAATAACGTCCATCCAATAGTTATAGGAGCTTTTTTACCTCAACCATTTGGCCTGTGTCAGGCTTTTCCAAGCTACAGCAATAATAGCACACACTTACAGTTTCCTAATTTTTCTAATTATGAGCATAATTTGCAGATTTAAAAGCACACTAGTTCAGGCAACAGCATCTTCTCATTTCATTAATTTGTAATTGAATTTTTCAAAGTATAACCCATCTATCGCTTTTGATTTAGGATTAGTATCTGTGTAATCTCAAAAACAATTGCTCTTCTGCTATTAGAAATTAAGCAAAACTAATTAAGCAAAACATTAAAGAAAATTAAACTATAGACTAACATTCTCAATTTGTATAAATAGTCTGAAAGAGGAAAATACATAATGGAGTATATATTGTTATATGACAAATAAACCATAGGTTTCACAATACTAGGAAAATAGGTTGAAATTTTCCACTCCCCCTGAGGTCTATAAAATCATACTTGGGTAGAACTGCCCTCCAGACTCAGGTAGTTCTTTGATATCCTCTGCCCTACAGCACTATTTACTTTAGAGCTGAATTACTATAACATTAAGAACAAAATAGCAGAGAAGCTTGAATGCAAGAGTTCTCTAGGGAACCACATCTGTTTCCGATTGATTTAGAAAATCCATATTTGTTATCCTTAATTTTATTCCCCCTTGAAAAGGTTTCATTACAAAAATATTTCTCAATTTTAGCAAGGTCTAAACGTTAGAACCACAATTACTGTGAAAGATTACTTTTATTAACCTTCTTCCTATTAATTTTATTTGACATTAGTTCAAATAAAGATTAGATTAACAAAATTTAGGATGGAAATGGTGTTTGCCAATATAGAGGTTAGATGAATAGGAGGTCATGTCTCTTATCTAGCTACTGTGACTAGGGAACAAGACTTATGATACAAGATTTCATGAAAATATCATTTCTGTCCTCAGCTATGGTCAAATAAATAAATCCAGAAGAAAAACAGTGAAAGCATTCTCCTTGTTCCACAGCTGAGGGAGGGGGTAAGACAGAAGGCTTAAAAATTCATAAGTAGCATGGATAAAGTAAATAGGACAACCTAAACTCACCATACTTTCAACCACTATAAGCACACTTTTTAAAAAAAATACTCATAAAATATAGAAATTAGTGCCCAAGAATGTGAAATAATCTTTAATTTAGGACTCCCTGTGCTGAAAATTCCTGAAGGCTGGCAAAGCATACTACAGAAGTGTGACTATATGCTTGCTCTATTCTTTTCACAGAACCACAGAAATGTTCGGGCTAGAAGAGACCTTCAAAGCTCATCTACTCCAATGCCCCTGCAATGAGCAGGGATGTCTTCAACTAGATCACGTTGCCCAGAGCTGCATCCAGCCTGGCCTTGAATGTCTCCAGGGATGCCGCATCCACCACCTCTCCGGGCAGCCTGTGCCAGTGCTTCACCACCCTCAAGGTAAAAAATTTCCTCCTCACTTCCAGCCTGAATCTCTCCTCTTTTATTTTAAAACCATCACCCCTCGTCCTATTGCAACAGGCCCTGCTAAAAAGTCTTCCCTGTCTTTCTTATTAGGCCCCTTTTAAGTACTGAAAGGCCACAGTAAGGTCTCCCCAGAGTCTTTTCTTTTCCGGGCTGAATAACTCCAACTCTCTCCAACTTTCCTCACAGGAGAGGTGTTCCATACCTCTGATCGTTTTTGTACTCTTTTAGGTAACTGCTATAGGCAAAGAGGAGCTGTATGGATCCTGTGTGGCCTAGAACAGCTCTTATCAGGTTCACTGGCAGGTAGCAATGTTCCACAGTTAAAAATAGGACCAAGGTTACACAGAAATAAATAGAAGCCAAAATTAGACATGGAAGTTTAATGTGATATTCAGTTTCAGTTATTATTTCTCTGTAGGACATAGTTATGGATGTTCGGCTGGATACAAGTAATGCAGTGAAGGGTTATATATTTTAATTTGAAGAAATAGTTAATAGGGTGACTAAGGTATTTTGGATATAATCCTAAATTCTTTGTCTATAATGCAAACATTGCAGAAGTTTCCTGTGACAAGTTTGACTGAAGGCATATTCTTCATAAAGCACGTAGCTATGATAGGTATCCAGAAGACACAAAAGCCAATAGCTATTCAGTTCACACTAACTTAACTACCCACATTTGATCAGGTCCCTAGACTTGACAGTTTATATTGACTGGAATGGAAGTTTAAATAACTAATACATGTATAGACACCTACAAGGAGACATCTAAACATAGGTGTATTAATCTGTAGCTGAATTGTGCCACAATAATCCAAATGTGCCATGACTATTCTTACTGAAGTAACTCATATTATAATGCTTTTATGATTTTATTATCTTCCAGGCATACTTTGATAGCTGACCCCATTTAGCTTTCCAGTTAATAGCTGTTTGATGATTTGCCAAAACTAAAATCGTGTGTACAGATTGTTCTCTGCTGAATCAATTGATTCAGAACTTATCTTCAAGATCATGTCTGCCCCATTTGCAGATGCTCTGTTCTTTCTAATAAGGACAGGCAAAAATACAAGTCTTGTTAGAAAAATCACTGGTATTCCAGTCTGTACTTGTCTGAAAACTTGCTGCTACTATTTATTTTTTTAGTCAGAACCAATAAATCTCACACTTCATCCAATTTTTATTTTCAGATAGGATTTTCAAAGAGACCAAAAGGATTAGAGTTCTCAGGTATTAATAGCAGTCACTGGGAACCAGGCTTTTAACTCTTTGAAGCTTCTTATCTTACTCCTATAAGCTTTCAGATTCTGCAACACTGACTCAGTACAGACAGCAGGTAGTCACAGACACATAGCATGCTTTAAAGGTGCTTTAAAGGACTGTTTTTAACTCCAGGACCTACTTACCTGACCATAACCAAAGCTGATGCCTGTATCATTACAAGCTTGCTAGCCAGCATTATTATTCCTTAACAAATAACTTCAAATGTCAGCTTGTTCTTTCAGGTTGCTCCTAAAAATAAATGAAATGGGCCAGCAACAATTCTCTGACCCTGGTATTGATTAGCACAGCACAGCTCACATCCATTTTGCAGACTTCTCTCACTCTACTCCTATCTCCTCACCCTTCAAAACAGAACAGCTGCATCCTACCTGCTTCTCCACAGTGGTCTCTGGCCCATGATATTTCCCTAGGCCTTGCCTGGCACTTCTGTAACACTCCAACCTCCACCATGGATGTGACCATGGTAGGAAATCAGCAGTATGATTATATATCTGCTTAGGTCCAAATTCTGACCATTATTAGTTATGAACAAAGACATAACCTCACGCGCCAATAGTATGATGCAGTTTGGTGACAGCTTTTGTCTGGGTGGAACTGTAAGGAGTAGAGCTCTTGATGGGTACATCTCACTTAGGACTTTTTATTTTCCCAAAGCAATGATATTCTTCCCTTGGGATGTAGCTTTCTCTGTCCCTTCTTAGCCTGAAGATGTAATGACATTCTCTGAAAATGGAGAAAGCACTCAAAAATCACTTAGTCATCTCTTCAGTGTGGCGAGCTCTCTCTGCCAAGAGTTGGCAGTGTGAGTTTCAGAAGACAGCCTTAACAAGCCCCTTAACAAAAATATTTTGAGAGGTGTCTATTTAAATCACCTTCACAGTACATCTAAGTGTCAAAGTAAAAAGGCAAAGACCTACAGTCTCAACTATCTGGAAGTTGAACTACAAATTTGAGACAGGTGCTCAAATCCAGACAAGAGAGAGAGAGTTTAGAATGTTGCTTCCTCTCCACTCCCAGTAACTGCTGTGTATTTCCAGTCTTGGTGCTTTGCATGCTCTGAAGAGCCCCATTTCTATCAGGTGCTTAACTCTTCCATGTTCAGAAAATTCTGTTTCTTAAACCAAAATTGCTTAGTTAAATAATTCATACGTATTGCTGGCAGAGGTGGTCCTAACAGTAACAGTTCTTCTTTGGATCTGGTCCTCAACATTTTTGCTGCCTCTTCCTGCCTAATTCAGATATCGTTTCCAGTTTTTTGTATTCTATTCTCACTCTCAGATCCTTCATATTTCTCAGGCTTTGGTTCTCTCATTTTGGAAACATCACTTGTTCCTTAAACAACATGCTTCTTTCCATCATGTCCTCCATTTCACCTTCTTCTGCCATTTTTTGGGGGGAAAGGTGTTCCTTGTCTTAGGTTTGTTATATCTCTTTTGCTATGCATTAAAAAAATCACCTGTTGCCTCATTATATTCTGATTTTATCCTTCACCCAATCCTCTTCTAGACACCCAAATCATGTATTTTCTGTGTGAGTTCTTCCTTATGCAAACCACCATTTTACTGTAATGCTTCCAGGCAGGGAAAAAAGAGCTGGAAGTGGAGCTTCCCTGCTCTGTCCCTTGGGAGCTGCTGTTAAGCTGAGACCCTGGGCCACAACCTGAACTGCACTGCAGCTGTGCTGCCAACATATCAATGCTTGGGCATGCACCCTATTGATCCAGGCCCTGACCTAGACCTTCAGACTTAACATCCCAGCCTGATCTCAGGCTTTCTCAACACTATGGGCCTGATCAGTGGCCTGGACTTTCAGCTAAATTTGGCAAAGTTCACCAGATCTGCCCTGCTTGCCTCACTTAGGTATAGTGGGACTGGCTCCTTGTCAATGAGGTTACTGCCCCTGCCAGCCTTGTTGTCATCTGGAGATTCTGGCTCACTATCCTTTGGAGAGCAGTCTGCTTTTGCTGTTCCCTGGCAGATTCTTCCTGAGCCATTCTTCATTCAGACTTTTACTTCTGCTGAAATTGCACTTTGCTTTTATCACCTAAGAGATAAATACATTCAAAAAGCTCTTGCTTCTTAACTACTCTATTTAGATAGTGTGTATCAATATTACCCTTTATGACAGAAGCAGGTCTGGGTTTTGCAATCATGCAATCAAGTATTTTTTTCTCTTTTCTTTCTTAGCAACCTTTCAGGAAATATGAAGATTGGAACCACTTTTATTTATTAATAGGCATCTCCAGAGTCTAGCAATTTCCTTCTTAGCATTTCCTAGTGCTTTCCTTATTTCACATGCCTTTTCTAAAGCTGTTTTCTTCTTCAAAGCTATAGTTTCTATTCTTACACTGAAACCACATCTTTCCAGTTTTCCTTCAATACTTTTACTACTTCCTCCTGGTTTAGTTCTATTGACTCCATGGAGACAAAGAATTGAACACAGACATAACCTGGGAAAATCCTGTCTTCAGCTGTCATCTTGATTTACTACTACTTAAAAGTTAATTCCTATCTAACTGCACTCATAATTCAAATGTGAAGACATATTATGAGATGTGGAATTTGTATGAACTGTTCAGTCTTCTAATACTTTTAGAAGCACTGGTTTGTCTCTTACTTTCTATGTTTTCCATATTTTCACCATTTCAGTTCTATTTCAACATCTCCTTATTCCTTTTAACATCCTTTCAAAAGGCTGAAGGGTCAACAACTTGTTTTGTTGCAAAAGCCATGTAATTGTCACACTCCTCTGTTATTGTTATATGGTTTTTCACCAAAGACTTTACGAATAAAAATGGAAACATTAAATCAAAGCATCTAATTGTTTACTCCACCTGAAAGCCTTGATGGTTCTCTAAAGCCCATCCTGACCATTAACTTACAGTAGTAACATGTTATTCTTCTCCATAAGTTAATTATGAAGAATGCAGAATACTTAGGAAAAATTAAGTTAGAAAATACATGCAATTTTATTCTTTAATACAAGTAAAGGTTGTGTAAAAAAATACTCCACTAATTAGTCCCTTGGAATATGTCTTTATTGAGAACATTTACTGTCAATGATTCAATCTTTTTATGAAAGAATTTATACTGTTATGATCTTCATTTGTGTAAAACCTTTTGCTCTGAGTCATTCAGCTGATGGCTACTTTCCAAAATACTGAAATTACTCACCACAAATCTACTGCAGTGACAGAAATATAAGTTTTGAATAATGGATTTAAGAAGTCTATATCACATTTTGGCTCATAAGATGTATTACTACAAAATAGACATTAAATATATATGCACAGTGCAGCAACCTTCCAGAATTCAACAATAGAGTGACACATGACATGAGAAATTTAAGGTTTTCTTTAATTTTGGAAGTCAGTTGGGATCCAGTTTAGAAAAAGTTGGTCTTACCATCACAGAAATATAACCTTTAACACCAGAATTATTATTACATTCAAAGGGGATGTAATTGAAAGACTTCGTCTATTTTTCAGAGCAATGAATAAACTTGGTGATAAATTAGAGGTTTTCTTGATAAGCAAAAGTAACAAAGGTTGTGATACCATCTTTCTATCTTCTACCCTTCTTCTTCCTCCTTTTTATATTTCAACTATCTACCAGATTCCGCATACTCAATACATGCCAAAGGAAAGCAAGGGAAGGCAACCCTTAACATCCCCACCCAAAGAAGTTTCTTCATCTTCCTCAACTCCAAGCAGAAATTATATATTGTTTTCCAAATACAATAAGGGTAGAAAGAACTGAAAGAAATTCTGGCAGCAGCAAAATTTTGAGGCTCTCATTAGCAGGAGTGAGACTGAGGAGCTGAACAGCATTGCTGTTGATACTCTTACTGCTTTTTGTCTTCACCAGAATTTAGTAGGGCAGAACTAGGCAACAACCTTAAATTCCCCTAAATTTGTCATTAATTCACAACAAAGCACAGAGCAAAGTTCATCATGAGAATTAGTGGCCTTATCATTACGATGAATTCGCCTCTCGAGCTTTTTAATATAAGACAATTTTACTGACTCTGGGTGGGGGGTAGGGGAGAGGACAGAAGACAGAACAATAAGTAATTTTTTCTTTTTTTTTCCCAAGGGCAGAGAAAAATACAAAAGCTATTGGAAAAATGTTTGTATTTTCAATATGTCTTAAATAGACATGGATCTCACCTGCAAACCATATGGTGACAATCATGAAGAGATAGCTCATGCTGCCATCTTTACATCATTTTATTTCATAAGCGTAATGGGAGATGTACATTTCTGGCAACACTACTAGGGAAATATATTATAGATCAGAACTTCACTCCTATTCTGACCTGTACCATTAGTATTGTTCTCTTTTTTTCATTATGCTTTTTGTATTTGAGCAGTAAAATAACTAGAAAATAATCATATAGTGAGACTCCCCACTCTAGAAAGAGATCTAGATACTCTAGTCTAAGTGGGTAAGTTCAATCTTCTTCCAATTCTCCTCCCACTCCCACCACAGGAAGGGCAAGCAACTGCGTGGTACTTAACTGCCAACTGAGGTTAAACCATGACATTGAGGATTTGTTAAAGATACAATTTAAATATTTTTTTCAATCTACATATGCCAAATACAATAGGAAACCCCCTGCAATACCACAGGTTTTAGTCATGCATTATTATAAAATCAGGTAAAAATTCACAAGAACGTTGTAAAAAAGACAGGGATTCAGCAATTTTGTATTTAAAAAAGTAATTTCTATGATTTCAAGTCATGAATAGTCTCTCACAGTGCAACAAAGAACCTGTCTACACTGCAGAAATAAGACAAATATAAACTTATTACTTTTCTCTGGCCTTTGAAGGACTTATATATTTAAGGAGTTTTTTAATATAGGCTTACAAGCACTGTCATAAATTATTCAGAGTTTGATTTTATACTGGATTTGTTCCACACAAGTGATCAATCTGCGCTACTCTCAAAAATGAGACTGGCTGTTCGGTGAAATACAGAAGTTAATAAATTCTGGTTTAATTGTCTATATTCTGCCATTGTTGGGCAGACAATGGGTTAAACATCCTGTTTATTAGTGCAGACCATAATCACTGTTTTGCTTCATATTCGAGACCCAGTTTCTCAGTTCATTTTTATTTTTTATTTAATGAGATCAGAAGACCTTTCATGTGTATTGATGATCTGTAACTCCATTTGCTTACAGATTTTGCACAGGATTTCATCATTAGTAGGTAATTACCACTAACTTGTTTTCTGCCATATTGCTCCTCTGCTCTTGCTGCAGTCATAGGCACTTCTTTTAACACCTTCTTCACTTGCACAACTGTTTAAATATTAAATATCTTGCTAATTTGTAGTGGATTAAGAATAGTCTATTTTGCTCAGGAGATGGTTTGCCCATAGAGCAGTATGGTCAAAAACAAAAAAAAAGACTATGCCCTCCAGCTAAGAATAAATGGCATCTCATGTAGCTGAAGGAAATGTGTCAGTACTGCTAAAAAAGAATAAGGAAAACTTTTCAGTAAGTACACATAGACAAAAAAAAATCCCTATCAGTTTTAATGAGATGTGGTAATATACACCATTTCTCTTCTTAAATACTTGTAGATATCTCTTTGTTTTCCAATATAGTTACAGTCTTTCCAAAACTTGCATTACTTGAAATTGATTATGGCATTCTGGAAATAGACATTCAACAGTGTCCTGGGTTCGGCAGTAGCAGTCATTTTTCTCCTTCTTGGTAGCCGGTGTGGAGCTGTGTTGTTTTTTTT